>CM061544.1:266883535-266988535 GCA_030864215.1 Capsicum pubescens
GAAACCTCCATTTATTTTCAGGAGAGCCTGGGGAGTTTTTAAAGCCTCTGGTAAAGACTCCGGGTTGATTTTGTTCAAAATCATATAAAGACAATTCCTATTTGATATAGTTATTTGTGCAAGTATTTTACGGTTAAGAAGCAACCGTCTATTGTACATATTGTGTATTAATTTACTATAACTATGGGAGACTCCCCCTTTGCGAATTGTTGTGTTTATCCGAGTGATCCACAACGATGAAAATCTCTCTTTTTCCTACCCCTATCCCGATGAGGCGAAACTAAAACTCTTATTTTCTGTTGAGTAATAGTTCTAGTAAGCCTTGAATGAGCCCCTCGAAAGCTTGATGCAAATAAATGAATTTTTGTTCTACGTCTCCGAGCTATATATCCCCGTTTAATTCTGGTTATTGAATAAATGAAACTTTGACGAATAACTAATTGATTACCTTTATTTCAGTTATTCTTTTCCCCCTTCCTAGTGTATTAATAACAAAACGGATTTTTCCAATGTATAAAATAAAAAATCCAATGGCTTTGGCTACTCTAACCTTCCCGACCACGATTTTGTTATTTTTTTTTTTAGGTATTTCACTGCGAAATAAGAAATTGTATTTTCCTAGGTATCAAAAATATAGTAAATAAATGAAATAAGAAAAGAAATAGTGGGTTCCTTCGTTTCTATGGTTACTTTTTAAACGGTGAAGTCTTCTCTATACACCAAAGCCTTTACTTTATACTTTAATTTAATATATATTTAATCAACTAATTGATGTTATTGGGAACTTGTATAGTTCACACGCTTTGGCTCTACCCATGAATTATCCAGTAATAGGTCTTTCACAATCAGATCTTCGGGGGTGCCCTCAGCGTCGAGGAACATGTACTAGGGTGTATGTGCAACTCGTTTAGATCATGAGCAGGCACAAAAGAAAGAAAACGACTTTTACAGTATCAATGATCAGTACCGGTGAATGGGATAGGATGGAAAAAGGAACTCCATTCATTATTAAAAAAAAAAAAACTCTATCATATCCCTCTATTGATGAACCCTTTTTGTTAAAAAAAAAAAATGGGATTATCAATATTTTATAGAATTTAGGACAAAATAAGTAATTTAACATGAAATATTAAACTAAATAAGACGAATAGTATTTTTATAAACAAACTATCTATGCTTAGAAAGGATGCAATGCCTATCATTTTTAGTACCACAAACCAAACAATCACAAAAAAATAATACCAGGATAACTAATCCCAATATAACTAATCCCAGCATAACTAATTCCAGCAGAACTTATTTCCCAACCAAACGACCCCTAAGGGGTCATCAATCTAGGAGTATAACAGTAAAATTAAATCATCACCCACCTTCACTAGTTAGTAAACGAAAAACATTTGTAACGAAAGTGTCCGATCAAATTTATTATAAGCGGATCAAACTAGCTCAAAAATATGTTTTAAATTATATACGCATGTTATAAACATTTCAACAAAACGCTTATAAGCTTAGTACTAGTTTTTATAAGTTATTAAAAATTAGTAAAAGTCGTAAGTTGGTCGCTCTAACTTATGAATTTTCATTTTATAATTATGAAAAAATTAGTCTTCCTAAAAAAAAAAAAACTCGTAATTATTTCTTCATTCGTCTTAATTATTTATGTAAAATTGCCCTTTTTTAAATGATTGTAAGAATCATAAAAAAATTACATTCCCATGTATTAGATAGTTTTCAATGTATTGGGAATTGAAAATAAATAATGTATAGATAAAATTTTAAAGGAAAAATCCTTTTGGCCATAAAATTTGGCCATAATAATAATAAATCCTTTTCACACTATAAACTAATTTTTTTTTGGATATTTTTACCCCTTTCATCTTAAATATAAAATTCTTTCATTACTTATTTTATTATTCTTTTTCAATACATTGGAAACTATCCCAATACACGAAAATGGACAAATTAACATAATTTTTATAAATATGATTGCATAGTACTTATTGCTTGAAAAGAATAGTCTAGGATAAAAATAATAATATAAAATTAATTAATTAAATTCTCATATATCCAAAATCAGTGTGACCAAAGTAGTATTATCTGAAATTTTTAATTTAACATTATATATTTATGTATCATATCTACTTAATTATGTGTTTTATCATATAAATAATCTTATTTTCTTAATCTTTAATTTTAAATTTTATATCTCTTTATTTTATATAGATAAATAGGAGGTATAGATATATATCTTAAAACCTATCAATATTTTGAATAAATTTTAGTTTTTTATTTTTGTTGAAATCTGATTCGTAGTTTAGTATTACATAAAATAAGGCTTTATCGAAATTTTTAAAACAAAAAGTTAATTATTTTTTTATGAATTCAGTTGTACAATTTTAATTATGCTATAATTTTTTTCATGATAAATCAAATGATTTTTTTTATTTCAAATCTTTTCTATCTATGTTTAGAAGTAGAACGGAAAGAAATCAACATAACATTTGAAAATTTCGCATAAAAATTTTCTTAGTTGAAAAAAAATTACCCTATGTTAATCTTACACTTAAATTATATATAAATGATAAGAAAAATACATAAAGAAAAGAATAAAAATTATTTACGAGTTTTAAAACTAAAAGTTTGCATAGTTAAATAATTTTTAATATAATATGAAAATATTTTAATAAAAACTTAAAACACTTTAGACGTGATAGACATTGACAAGTTATAAAATCATATAGTTCATAAGTGTCGACTTTAATTAACAATAACCTAAGAGAGTCATACATTGATGTTGTAGTCTTGTGTCACTATGTTACGCCGATTTGATAACTTAGAAATCATTATTTATATTTTTATTAATATATATGACTTCTAATTAAGGAACTATATTAATTTTTATGTTTATATAAATTTAAACTACATATTTGAATAGTTTTTTTTTTAAATATATAGTTTAAAAATATTTCAATAGTGACAGTTAAAGCTCAAATTACTTAGACATGATAGATATCGTCACAAACTAAAAATTATATAGTTAAAAAAAAGTCGATATTGGTTAAACATCAATTCAAGAAAGTCATACATTAATGTTATGGTCTTGCGATCCTACGTACTTTAATTATTATATTTGTTAACTGGTGAATTAAAAATATAATTATTAACTAGTGAATCATTAATTATATTTGTTATTAATATGAACTTTAACTACGTGATTTTATTTTTATGTTTGAAAAAATAGAACAACATATTTAAATAGTTTAAAAATATAATTAAAAAATATTTCTATAACGATTGTCTAAATTCAAAATTCTTTAGACATGATAGATATTAACACATTATAATAAGTATAAATAACATAAATACCAACTCTTTTGGAAGTAATTACACTCTCTTCCATTTTTTTAATTACCTTACTCTCTCTCCCTATTAATATACATAACATAACTGACATATACATAGCATTCTGTGTATATGTTGAGATTTTTGTAATATGTTTAGGGAGTTGGGATTTTTTGTAATATTGAAAACATAAGTTGTGTATTTATGTAATTTTTAGTTATACAAATAATAGAGTTCATAATTGTTGACCCTAATAAACATCAACCCAAAATAAACATTCATTATAGCTATTAAGCTAACTATTGTCATAATTTCTTAGTACTCTAAATAAAAATTAACTATGTCCACATTTAATTGTTTTCAGATTTCTTAATAACCTGAAGTAGAAATATTGATTAATTATAATATTTTGTTTGAAATAATTTATTATGGCTACAAGCTGAGGTTACTATTGCTAAATTAACTTTTATCATGTAAAAAATAATTTTTTCACTTACACTAGGCATGTTGTAGGTGAAAATTAAAAAGAATTGAAAAATTGAATAATTGAAATCAAAGATAGGTAAAATTTATCTGCTATTACATGACATTGATTCTATCACATAAAAAAATTCAAACATAAACGTCATTTAACTTTAAAAATTGATATATTTGTGACATGAAAATATTCTATCTTTATAATTTAGAACACATAAATTATTTGACCACAATTTTTGTGTACTATTAGAAAATAACAAATTAAAGGACATATAATAGCTATAATAGCGATTTTATGAAATTGATTTGAGATAAATATTAATTATCATGTTGATTAGGATAAGCTTGTGTGAGACTTATTAAAATTTTGTTTAGATTTGATATAATTAGTTAATAAAAGTTAATATAATTACTTATTTTTAAAAATTACATTTAAAATTTACAAGCTATAAAATTGGACCCAATCGTCGACAACTCTAATGATACTTCAAATACTCTATATGTGAGATAAGGCTATCAAATAATTTTAATTGTGGCTATATATATGTATGCTTAATATACTGAAATAGCTCATTATTGGTATCAAATCAATAATAATTCATACAAGCTAAATCTTCTAATCGATAATTAAGTCAAAAAAGTGAAATTTAATTTATTCACTTTTCTCTTTATAAAGAGGTTTTCTTTCATCAAAAAATTGACTATAATTTCTTACATAGATTTCATTTTAAAATACTGAACTTCTATAGACGCCATTGCAATAAAGGTATTGTCACGATCCAAAAACGAGGGTCATGATGGCACTTGTCGCGGCGTACCTTGACAAATAAGTCTATCACTCAAACTGATACGAAAAGAGGAAAAGATAGAAATATCGCAAGGTAAGGATTCTAGAACGAAGCCGAACCATATAAATAATCATAACAATGCGGAAAGAACTAATCCAAAATACCAATCATGTCCAAAACCAGGTGTCAATAGTGTAAGAACTACTAATACAATTCAAGAGTCAAATACATTGAAAAAATAACCACAAAGGAATAATAACTGTCTCCGAATACTAATAAAGACATAACTACTATAAAAAGATAGAGGTGAACTTCAGATGCATGAATGTCCAACTGCTACCTTGAAAGCTCCAACAATCGCCCGAATCAAGCAAGTTAAGGCGCACTCGAGCTAGGACCTGCACCGAAAGGGCGCAGTAGACATAAGTATGGTCCACTTATACTCAGTAGGTATCATAGGCCGACCAAGCAAAGTAGTAAATAAAGAATACAAAATATACACTAAAGGCATGTCACCTGCAATCATAAAATGTTCCACAATGGTAGCCCACATCGCTTACACTAACAGTTCTAATATATCTCACATCTATTACATCAACACACCAAGATATAGGACACAAGTATACATTACGTCACATATAAATAGAATAAGAGAGAACATGTAGATACAAGATCATCAAATACAAGTAAAGGAAGGTAAGACAAATACATAGAAGAAAATACAACACAACATAAACACAATAAAGTAAGTGCAATGTATATGATGATGATGATGCTGATGATGATGATGATGCACGAGGTCGTCGCACAACCTCCGGGACCGTCGCACAATCCCCATATATACCTACGGAGGTAAGCCTCCCAACGCAGGACCCATGGGGGGTTCGTCAACCCATATACAATCTACATATCTTATATCTCCTTTCCGGCATATCCCTCGAAAAGGGTTTTATAAGGTGTTACAATATTTTTTTAAAAAGGTGTTGCTAGTGTTTCTCAGATGTTGCCACGGTGATACCAATGTTTCATGAATGAGTATGATATGAAGATGTAATGCTCACAACCAATCACAATGAGTATTTCCACAACGAATCACATGATATATTTCCACAACCAACCACAATGATACATTCCCACAACCACATGAGCCAATATCCACTTATTATTTTTGTTTCATCTATGAATTTTCACATGTCTCATATGCCAATAAAGTCTGAATATAATCACAATACACCAATGGTACCACATTAAATAACATAATGCAATTATTCACATGTATTTAACGCTATCAATATCACATAGGACCTCACACGGTCAAACATATCACATAATATCTCAATTTCGATAATTACATCACATATACGCCCCCACACGGGCACAACACATAGATAACCATTTTTCATGATTAGTTTCCACCCTTAACGTGTATTTTGTATCATCATTTACTATCCATCCCAGTCTGAAAGAGTTAAGTCATAACCTACCTCGAAAGCCAAAACCGATCTGCTACACTTGAACCCTCAATTTTACTTTTTATGAACAATCCCAAACTCCACTAAAAATATTAAATATGAAATCTATGCGTCAAGACAAAACCCACGACACCCATATTGACTACTTTTGGTCCGGGATCAAAACGAACCCCAAAATAGGTTTTCAAAAAAAGAAAAAAATCAAAACTTTATTTCAAAAACATGTTCACCATATTTTTAGAAACCTACAGCTGAAAACCCAAGTTAAATCGAGTAAAAAATGGGGTTCAAATTGAAGAAAAACTATTTTTGAGTTTTACCGGGTAAAATCTTTGAAATTCGGGTTAAAATCAAGAATCAGAGTTGTTAAAATCGAGAATCGGAGTTGTTTTGAAGGTTAAATTGATGAAAAACTAGTAATTATAAGATAAAAATATTATTTAAGTGAAAGGAGTGAAATTTGAGTTTAAAATCATGCTCTAAGATTTTTAGGGTTTTGAGAAATTAATAAAGAAATTACTAAGAAAAGGGTGAATTCTTACCTTTAATCTGTAATTAAACCAAGAAAAAAGTGCTAATCTAGCTTCCCAAACTCTCACAAACTTTACTTTTAAGCCCCCACACTATTTTAGGGTTTAACTCCCAGAGCCAAGATGAAAATGAGCAAAATGGCCAAAAGGGTGAAAAATCTGCTATTTATTGCGGATTTTCTGCAATAGCTTTGGTGTCCTTTGTTTGATAATGTACAACATTTTTGTGGATGTTGTACCTATGTTAGCTTTATCATGTTTCATGCTTTTGATGTTTTTGTATATTGTCCTTTGTCTTGAGCCGGGGGTCTATCGGAAACAACCTCTCTACTTCTTTAGAGGTAGTGGTATGGACTGCGTACATTTTACCCTCCCCAGACCCCACTAGGTGGGAATATACTGGGTTTGTTGTTGTTGTTCTGCAATAGCTGTGCAGTTTTTTTCCCTTAAGTCGAAATGGATTTCGACGGGGTGTTCGGAATTCATTTGGAGTCCGATGTATGCAAATGAACTATGCAACCACACTAAATTTGACGTTTCGGATGCGATGGCGATATCTGATTTTCAAAAAAATATCGTTTTCACAAAACTGACCCCCAAAATTCCAAATTATAATTTTCTAAACCGATGGTCAAAATGAGATTTAAAAGCCGTAAATCATACCAAACATGCTAACACCCTAATATCGATATTCTAGATCTTCTGGAAAAGTCGGATTTTCCATCTGAGGTCGTTTCGACCAAATGTGGATCCCACACCTATATTTCCAATTTTCCAACTTTCCGATCAATAGGTCGAAATGAGCTCGGATGCACGGGACCCGAACCAAAGGTCTACCTAACTAAAATCGATATTCCAGAGCTGATGGCGCAGTCCATTCGGCCATCCATCATACGGATCAAAAGATATCCATATAAGTACAAAATAAGGCTCTCAAAGCCATAAAAAAACCATAATTTGCATAAATGCTACCAAAATGCATTGAAAATCATGTCAATCACTCCCACACCCCAGAAATATCATAATACAACTATGGGGAGGGGTAAAACAGTTAAATTACATAAAATTACCAATTTCACATATTTCATTAAATTTTTAAGTTGTTGCAAGTATTATTATCGAACAAACATAACGTAACACTTAGTGAAAATAATTTGTTTAAAATTAATATAATTAGTTGATTAAAAGCAATTAAATGTAATTGCCCATTTATTTAGATACAAATTATTATATAGATACACTTTTATAATTATTATGTTCAGTTATTAATCCTTGTTCAACTAACAATAATTACATTTGCAGTAATTATTAGTTAATTCAATTTAATAATAGACCATAAAAGTATTATTTCAATAAATAATATTTGAGAGTCATAACAATTATCAAAATATCTAATCAAGATAAAACACAGTAAAATTTTATTTAAACTGGTTATAATTAGTTAATTAAAAATAACTACATTATAATCACTGATCTATTTAAATTATATTTCAAATTTACTTGTAAGATTCGGTAAGATTGTATCAAATCAAATCAAATGATTAAAAATCTAATTTAATTAGATCGACAAATATATTATTATGATGAAACTTAGTGTTTGATTTTATGATAAAAGAAAATAATCTCTATGTAGACACAATATAAATTTAGTATTATATTTTGGTAATCTTTTTTCAAAGAAGTTTATTTGACCTAATTAACAACAACCTAGGAGAGTACTAAAAAATTAATATTGTAGTTTTTGTCCTAATTTTATGCCAATTTGAAAACTTATGAATCATTACTTATATTTTCTATTAATATGAACTCTAAATAAGTAATTTTATAAATTATTATGTTTGAATAAAATTTAATATATATATATATATATATATATATATTTAAATATAACTTTAAAATATTTCAATAGAAATACTCAAAATTCAAAGTACTTTAGATATGATAGACATTGACATATTATAGAAATCACAAAAATTATACAATTCATAAGTGTCGACCCTAATTATAAAAATCAAGCATACATATGCTATATTATGAAAATCTTACACCTATACTTTCCGTAATATTATACCTATTTTTTAAACATTTAAAGAAATTATGTATAAAACAATTTTAAAGTGAAAGAATAAAATAAAATATTACATTTAAATAAAATTACAAATAACTTAAGTATTTAAAGTTAAAATAAATTATTACTAATAGTTAGTTTATCCTATTAAATAATTTGTATCATTTCATATCACACGCATTAGACACAAAAAAATTATTTTATAAAATAAAAAAATTATAAATTTACTAACTTTTTATTTTAAATTATTTCCAAATTAAAAATAAAAGAAAAAAATAACAATTTAGTCTCTTTCATCAATTTCTCTCCGAATTAAAAGGTGTCGCATGGATATTTAGCCTCTTTCATCATTTCATTTTTTTATTACTATTTTAGTTTTTGCTTTTTAATCATAATTTTGTTATTTTACATTATTTATGTTCCATTTCCTTTCTTTTTATTTGTCAGTCATTAATTCTTGTAATTTTATGTTATGCCACGTATTTTTATTATTATTATTTATTTATTTATTTATTTATTTATTTATTTATCTAGCATAACTGATTAACTACACTGCTATTTTAATTGTTGAATTAAAACAGAATTTTATTGTTGAACAAGGTTATAGATTCATATTTTCTTTTCTTTTGAATTAAATTACGTGGGTCATAAAAAATTATCGAAAAACATGAATCAATTATTTTTATAATATTAGTTATATATATATATATATATATATATATATTAATATATTTTTAATAAATAATATATGTATCTTGAATATCAATTTAGTATCATTTATAAGGGTTAGTTGCTATCAAATATGAGTCTTATTTTAGACATGGTGGACATCAACACATTATAGAAATCATAAAACTCATATAGTTCATGTGTGTCAATCTAGTTAATAGCAATCCTAAAAAGTCTTCCGCTAATGTTGTGGGGGGCTTAGGCTCTCGTGTTACGCCGATTTGATAACTTGCGAATTATCATTTATGTATGTTATTAATACGACCTCTAATTATTAATTATGTTTAAATTATTTTTTTATAGTAGTGGTGTCCGAGCCAACTTGCAATAAATTTAAACTATATATTTAAATAATTTGAATAATAACAACAGTCAAAATTTCAAACACACTTTAGACATAATAGACGTCGACACATTATAGAATCCTAAAAATTATACAGTTCACATCTGTTGATCCTAGTTAACAACAACTCGAGATATCAAGACGCATTAATGTTGTAGCCTTAGATCCTTAGGTTATGCTGATTTGATAATTTGTGAATCATTACTGATAATTTTTATGAATATATTCTTTAATTAAGCTATTTAATTAAATATTATATTTAAATAAATTTAAATTTTATTTCGATAATTTTTAAATATAATTTCAAAATATATCAATATCGACAGTCAAAATTCAAAACACTTTAAACATGGTAGACATCGGCATATTATGAAAATCGTATAGTTCATATATTTTTATCCTAGTTAACAACAACTCATGAGAGTCATGCATTGATGTTGTCATTTTACGTCCTTATGTTACGTCGATTTTATAATTTGCAAATTATAATTTATATTTGTTATTAATATGATCTCTAATTAAGTAATATTATGTTTAAATAAAATTTAAGCTATATATTTAGATAAATTTTAAATATAATCTAATATATTTCATTAACGGCAGTCAAAATTCATATCACTATACACATAATAGATATTGACACATTATAGAAATTGTGAAAATCACAAAATTTACATTTGTGGACCCTAGTTAACAACAACTAAAGATATCAAGACGCATTATTGTTGTATTTTGTACCTCTATATTATGGTAATTTGATAACTTGTGAATATTACTTATATTAACTATTAATATATCCTCTAATTAAATAGTTTTAATTAATTATTATATTTTAATAAATTTAAACTATATTTAAATAATTTATAAGTCTAATTTGAAAATATTTCAATAATGATAATCAAAATTTAAAATATTTTAGACATGATAAACATAGACACATTATAAAAACATATTTTTCATATTTGTTGAACCTAGTTAATGTTTTAAGAAAAACACTTTTATGATAAACTTTAGAATAAAATGAATTTTATATAATAAATAAATAAATTTCTGTGATAAATTCAAAATTTAGTTAACCACCGATGACCTTTATCCAAAAATATTTTAAAGAATTATGATCAATATATAATAAAATTAGTTTTAAATTTCGATAAAAAAGGACTAAAGAGAAATTGAGGGAGAAGGACGAAAAGGGAAGGTGTGATTGGATAGAAGGTGAAATTAAAGAGGGTCTCCCATTTTAAAGTTAAATAAATGTTCCCCTTTCATATTTAATGATAGTCATAATTTATTCAACATAAATTTTAGTTACATTTAACTTCTTGAATTTAGAAGATAGCAAAATTTTTTTTTTTAAAAAACAAAATGTTAGTATAGTCTTTATACATTTATGGCCATTTTGGGGTCAAAAAATCATGTCAAAAGATATGTACTCTAATTAAATAATTTTATTAATCATTATATTTAAATATATTTAAATAAATTTTTAATTTTTTAAGTCTAATTTGAAATATTTCAATATTATCAATCAAAATTCAAAATACTTTAAATATAATAAACAGTGAAACATTATAAAAATTATTTGGTTCATATTTATCAACCCTAGCTAGTGTATTAAAAAAATGTGATAAACTTTAGAATTGAATGACTTTTATATAATAATAAATTTATTATTGTGATAAGTTCAAAATTAGTTCATCATGGATGAACTTTTTCTAAAATTATTTTAAAGGATTATGATCAATATATTAATAATCGTTGATGAACTTTTCTAAAAAATATTTTAAATAATTATGATCAAAGTAGTATGGTCTTTGTACATATATGACCCTTTTATGGTCAAAAAATTATGGCCATTTAGCAACTCCCAATTTTAAATATCGGATAAAAAGGATAAAAATATCTAAAAATTAATTAACTTATAGTGTGAACATGATTTTTTTCTATTATGACTAAATTTAAATTAAATTTTTGTGGTCAATAGAATTTTTCCTAACTTTAATAAGCTTCAATTACTAATGTAGTGGGAAGGAGGAAGGACACTTGATGAGAATATGATTGCTGCTTCTGAGAATCAAATGGCAAATATATAACGCACAACAAAGTTCTTTGATTAAAAAAAAAAAACGCACAACAAATCCTTAATGAGCAGTTATTGTATCAAAAAATTACACTCTCCGTTCCATTTTATTCGTTTCAAATTGGAATGACACAGTTATTAAGAAAAATAATAAATAACATGATTAGTTTACCATATTACCCCTATTAAATGATGTTTACATTTTAATTTAAAGAAAAAGTAATTAATGCAAAAGGTAAAATTTGAAAACAAAAATTGTCTTATCTTAATAAGTAAAAAAGAATAAGTAAAATGGGACACCATATTAGAAAATTTGGAACGAGTAAAATGGAACGAAGAAAGTATTTTTTTGGGTTGAAAAACACTAAAATCAAGAAAAAAATGTGATTTTTTTTTAGATAAATAACTATTGATTTGATGATCACCTGAAAAATCAACCTTGTGGACATGACCCATATAAGCTTATACGACATTGTTTGGATACTTTTAAATCAAATTACAACACTTCTGCAATATTGTTATTGTTATAAATGTATTTATATTATAGTGAATGTCTATCAAGATCTATTAAGATCTACTTTGATATCTATTAGGATTTGAAACATTTGTCTTTTACTCAGATTAGGAGTAAATTTTCCCTATAAATAGAGGGATTTTGTTCATTGTATTTACAATCTTACGATCTCTCATCCCTCAAGAGAAGAAATAAGAATCACTCTCTCTATTCTCTCTAATCTTCTTCTTTATTCTTTCTTATTTTATAACACGTTATCAGCACGAGACTCTGCCGTCTCAAATTTGAAGGCTAAGCTTCGAGTTCAATTTCAAGTTCATCAAACGATCGTAAGATATGGAGCTTGTTGACAAAGTTGTTGAAAGTGATATGGTACACGTTGGTGTATGTTACAAAGTTTGGTTTGAGAACTTTGTGGTTGAAAGATAAGAGGACTGACATAAGTGGCGAAGCTGGAGTTAAGCTATGGCCGAGGAAATTGGCCACAACCAAATTTAAGATTGATGACATGAAAAAGGAAAAAAAAAAAAAAAGCCATCCCTAATACTGTGAGTTAATTTCTTCTACACCTCTAATTAATCTCATGACATTGAATTGGAATATGTTTTTATTCCAATAATATGATATACTGGTTCAAGATCACGTGGGATATAGTAGCTAAAAAATTCGTAGAATATATTTATTAATTTTGATATTAATAGACAAGATTTTCAAATGGAGGTGTATTACCTTTAGAAGTGTTATAAATTTAAAATAATTTCAAGGTTAGTAATTCCTTATATTATCTGTCTTTCGCTACTAATAAAATAATTATTATTGAATTTGAGAAAAAATAATTAGTTTGGAATCATTTATGTTTTAAATTTATTCCTCAAGAATAATATTATCAAGACGGATGATAATATGTTAGGTTCAAGTCCTATCAATTTATGCCTAAAACGCCTTTATATGAATAAGACGTTGAGATTGGATCTCAATGCACTATATTAATGATATTATGATGGCTAAGGCAAAATAATAGGTGTTTGATGAAAAATCATGAAATTCGACCCATTGAATATGCTTCATTTCATGAAGTGAATGTGGTAGTAATATATGATAAGTCTGAAATATGACAACTTACTTCATTCTTGAGGTGTATGTGGTAGCAGTGCATAATATGTCTTAAAGAAGACAAGTGATTGAATGCACGAATATACGCGTGGAGCGACAATATGATAATGATCATCAAAAGTGACGATATTTTCACACGCTTATACGATTATAATATATGCTAGAGAAAAATTCTCTACATTATATGTATGCCTCGATTTGCTTTTGAAGTAGCAAAATCTTGAAAGAGGTTATAAGCTATCATAATTTGATAGGCTTATGACACGATTATATTCCATTTTTAGGGAATGAGAAACTTATTAATGCAAACGTGCACTTGGTTGTGATTGTATCACAACTCACCTTCGAAAGAGGTTGAATAATTTTAAAATCTACTTCCGAAGTAGTAAATTTGAAATTTATTCATGTAATTGTAAATCTGAAATTTACTAAGGAAAAAGTACATGTCATGGTAAACTTGGAGTTTACTAGAATAAAAGTTCATAAATTGATATGAACGATTGTGACATCTCAAAGATGTGCATGTATTGAAGAACTAGAAGATTTTTCAAGAATTGTTTATGTCGTTTGTTCTCAGGATAAGTTGGTTGGACCAACTAATATTGGGATTGGATCCCTTCAAATCTGAAAATTATAAAAGGTGAATAAGGGCCCGTTCACCTATCATGTGATATGTTAAAAAGATGCATGAATAAGATGATCACATGTACATTCATGGTCAACCTACGTTTGACATTCATAAAGTTACTTGTTCAATATAAATTGAGCATAATTTTCAGATTGTGTAATCAAGATAAGTCATCTTGATGATGATGGTTTAACATTAAATGTCTTCGATAAATATTTAAACCATTGTCAATGAGAACAAAACTTAATGTATTGATCTGAAATATGATATATTGCAATAACATTTGTATGCATTAGACCAATAAATTATGATTATTTCTTCCCTCTCAATTGGTTCAAGGTCGGGAACCAATTATTCCATCTAATAATTTTGATGTGCGGTATACGATTAATGAATATACCATTATGCACAACGATGGATTCCTCAAAGAAGTAGAGGATGCATGTTAGTTTTCCTAACATAAAGGGGAGATTATTAAGCGCAAGTGCTCTTATTTTGTATTCCTAAAGGACAAAGTCTATGCATGCGTGAAGCGTGGTAGCCTAATCGGTTCCAAATGAAATAGTCCTTGAAAAATAAGGAACAAATAATCATAATAAGAAGGCAATGAGCTCTTGAAGAGCCTAAGACATAACACTTCATGAAACCTTATGAGAGGTTCATGTACCTGAAAATAATAAAATGATGAGATCTCAAAATATTATGTCGCATTGGGAACCGATACTAAATGATATATCATCAATATCTTTGACACAATATTAACGCAATATTGTGAAAGAGTACGAGGATCTTAATTCTACATTAATTTAAGTATGTTGACGTAGAAACATTTATCAAGTGACATGAAAAGATGCATCTTGGTAAGTGAAAACTTATTTGATTTGCAGTCCAGACACTTGAAGATGTCACACATAAAATGTTGAATATTGTCACTTTGACAAAATTTGTATGAAAACTTCTTTAAGGATTCAAAATATAAAAGTTTCTGGGAAATTTATTGATAATCCTTATATTGTATAAGCTTATAGCTTGAAAATTATTGAAACTCTTGGAGAGTTTTCAAAAACAATAAGATTATTCGCTGAAATGAGAAATATATCAATTTGGATTGGTTATGAAGTACCATATCTTAGTACAATTGGTACACTCATGTATCTTGTAAAAAATTACAAGACTCAATATAGCCTTTCGCTCAATTTGTTAGCAAGGTATATTTCTACTCCTACTAGGAGACATCGAAATGGGATAAGATACATGAGTTTATTTTATTCTAAATATTGCAGTCCCGATCTTACTGGTCATGCTGATGTTGGGTACTCATCTAACCCGCATAAATCTCGGTCTCAAACATACAATGTGTTCACATGTGGGGATACTGCCATATCTTAGAGATATACAAAACAGTCTATCGTAGCCACTTCATCGAATCATGCTGAGATAATAACTATTCATGAAGCAAACCGAGAATGTGTATGGTTGAGGTCCATGATACATCTCATTCGAGAAAAATGTGGTGTGAAATATGACAATCTACCCACAATTTTATACAGAGATAATTCAGTATACATAGCACATCTTAAGGGAGGATTCATAAATGGAGATAGAACGAAGCACATTTTGCCAAAACTTTTCTACATACATGAGCTACAAAAGAATGATGATATTAACGTGCAATAAATTCGTTCAACTGATAATGTGACTGATTTATTCACCAAGTCTTCTCCAATTAGAACTTTTAAGAAGATGGTGTACAAGATCGGAATGCAAAGGTTCAAAGATATTCTCATCAGGGGGAGTTAATACACGCTGTACTCTTTTTCCTTTACGAGGTTTTGTCCCACTGAATTTTTCTTGTAAGGTTTTTAATGAGGCAGCCGAAATGCGTATTATTAGAGATGTGTATTATTAGAGATTTGTACTCCTTTTCCTTCACTAGATTTTTTTCCTACTTGGTTTTTTCTAGTAAGGTTTTAGCGAGACACGTTATCTACCAATTAGACATTCAAAGGGGAGTGTTATAAATGTATTTACATTATAGTGAATGTATATCAAGATCTACTTTGATATCTATTAGGATTTGAAGCATCCGTCTTTTACGCAGATTAGAAGTAAATTTTTTCTATAAATAAAGGAATTTTGTTCATTATATTTACAATCTTATGATCTCTCCTCTATCAAGAGAAATAAAAATTACTTTCTCTATTTTCTCTCTACTTTTCTTCTTTATTCTTCTTTATTATTTTATAACAGCTATCCTTTAATTTCAACAAAGGAAAAGGCATTGGCTAAGTAGTAAAAAAATCATCTCAATGCATTTTTACTATGCCCCGCCTTGAGATCTGCTCCAAAAACATTTTTTAAAACACAGCTTTAGAATGCACAAGGGAGGAGCTGTAAATGCAAAATTTTATGAAGAAATTATATTTTCAAAATAGTAAAGCATCCAAAGAAGTCAGAAATGACAGAAAGTATTTTAAACTTTGTATAATGTCTTTGAAAAGTGATTACACGACAATGAAAACACAGAGAGAGCAGCAGATGTTATCGTAAGGTTCTTTCCTTTTTACCAACACCATTTATTTATTGATATATATTCCTGTCTTTGTTTTAAAAAGAATAATTTACTTTGACTTAGCGTAAAGTTTAAGAAAATAAAGAAGACTTTTGAATCTTATGGCCTTAAATTAAAATTGTGTCAAATATACCAAAATGCTCTTTAATCTTGTCGTCCTAAATATGTCATATGAAAAATTGAAATTAAAGTATTATCAAAAAAGAAAAGAGATCATTCTTTTTGAAACGAACTAAAAATAAAAGTAGGTGATTCTTTTTTAAATGGAGGGAGTAACTCTTTTCGTCTCTCACTCATCGATTTTTTTTTATTTTGCTTCTTATTATACAATAAATATGATTCTAACATATTTAATTTTTATAATTAAAATGTGTATCTTTGATCCACGTACGCCAGAAATATAATCATATTTAATTGTTTTTAGACCAATATTATATACATATATGAAAATATTACAAATTTGTTGTAACACATATTTGGTAAATTTGTAAATTTATAAGCAAAAGAATTAAAAGTACACATTTTAATTGAATTGAAGGTTAAAAGTGCTTAGTTGAATTTTAATTGTTGAGGGACTAGAATTGCTATTAAGCCAAATGTATTTGTTATCTTCTTTTTCCCTCTGAAAATTTGCTTCAAGTCCTTGGTACCCCAATTTAATTTGTTGGGAAGAGCGCTTGCAATCCGGATTGCTTTGGAAAAAGCTTAAGAAAATGAATGGATAAAGGTGCATATCTTATCAGACGCAAAGAATGTAGTGGATATGATTATGAAGAGAAGTGTAGCTTCATGGGAGATAGATACCACGTGCCAAGATATATGAAAGTTAATGAGGATTTTTGAAGAAGTTGCAATTACATATATTCCTAAATCTTGAAATATAGTAGCACACAATATGACAAAATTATTCGACAAATTAGTGTGGACTTCTTGTTTTCCTAGTTGGGTTGTCAAAGATGCCTCTGTATTTTTTAACTCTTTAAGTTCGGCTTTTTGAGTCTTAGAGCTCGACGCCCCCCCCCCCCCAACAAAAGAGAGGTGTTAGAAAGAAAAATGTTTTGGTGCGCGAACCATCTCAGATTCATTTATGATTTGGAAATGATAGTATTTTAATGGAGTGTAATATAGAGTCTATCTCGAGATAAATATTGTCGGTTGATTTCGCAACTTCGTAATCTATAAATCGTATAAAAGTAATTCATTGGTACTCTAAGGCTTCACATCAGTTAAACTAAATCGAGCTTAGAACTGTACAAATGAACTAGTGAAACTATAATAAGGTGAAAATTTTGAACAATGCTTAGGCCAGATTAATATAAGGTAGATTTTTAATGGGGTCCTGCATGTTTGTTTGATTGTCAAATCAGTCAGAAAATTGAGCCTTCGCATAATGACAAGAAAAGCATTTGATTAGGGAATTTGATTATTAAGGGATCTTTATTTCTTTATTTAAATTGAAATCCTAATGGTAATCATCATGCTTCTAAATGCACATGCTTAATTATCTCAATTTTCTGGTGCTCCCTTTTACAGCTTTTTCTCTCTGGAATGGATGAATTCACAAAGAAAAGTTCCACATTTTGTTTGTATTGAAGGAGAGCATATGAATGTCTTCCTTTTTTTTTTTTGTTGACATTTTTAAAAATTGGGAAAAAGTTAAAAGTAATTTTCACTACAAAAAATGAATTTATCAACCTGGTGTTTGTATTGTTAGGATATACTATTAACTATACTATATATGTTATAGTATTATATTGTCATCTCATGTAAAGACGATTTATTCTATTGATAAAATCTTTATTTGAATAGATCATTGTATTAATATGTATATCCTTTACTTATATAGTAGTTTGACATGACAATGAGAGCAGAGACTATGAGCCCGTTTAGCCATGGAAATTTTCTCCTTTTTTCGAAAAAATAATAATTTTGGAGTTAGAAATTGTGGTGTTTGACTATGAAAATTCGAAAAATAATTCTGGAATTTTTTTCTGAAAAGGGAAAACAGATTTTTGTTGTTTTCACAATTTTCCAACTCCAATTCCAACTTTTATTATTATTACATATAACCTCAATCTTTTAAATTTTTACATAAAACTCTCCTTATAACATTATTTTTTCAATATTACGTATATAACAATTTTAAAGAATAAGATAATTATAATTTCAAACTTAATGCTATCCTAATTAATATATATCTCTTTTTCTCTCTCATCATTATTTTTATCCCTTGTTTAATTTTCTCCCTTATTTAAGACATTATTTTACTGCTAATTTATATTTATACCCATAAATATATAAAGTATTATATTTATAATAGAAATATACAAAGTATGTTATATATAAAGTTTATACCATGTATATACCATATACATACATATATAAATATACAAAGTATTAAGAAACATACTAAGCATATTTATAATATAAATATACAAAGTATGTTATATATGAAGTTTATACCATGTATATACCATATACACACATATATAAAAATACAAAGTATAAAGAAACATACTAAGCATATTTATATATTTATGGTATATGATATAATATATCATAAATATGCAAAGCATATTTTATATAGAAATAATTTATTCACACATAGTAAAATCTTTTATGTATAAGAAAATTAAAGAAATAAATTAGCGGCACCCTAAAATTTAATAACCACTTGTCATTTTCTATTTTTTAGGAACGGAAAATGAAGAAAATAAATTAAATAAATTCCTAAAAAAATAAATTTGTTTGAAAGATAATATTTGTTACCTAAAAAACAGGAAGCAGTGATCTGTTAATATAATATCCATATTTAAAATTTTCAAATATGAGAAAACGACTATTAATGTAAATATTATATATGTCATAATTGAAATTCATTAAATATGACAATGTATATGTAATTATTTTTATAATAGTGGCTAATTGTGTTCTTTTTCCATTAGTAGATAAATTTTAGTTGGATAATTTTGATAGTTTGTAAAAGTTAGGGCATAAAATCATATTTTAAAAAGTTTTTTCAAAAGTAAATATTTTTTTTTTCAAAAAATAATATGAAAAAAAAAATATGGTCAAACACAACTTCAATTTTAACTTCAATTTCAATTTTTTTTAATTTTCATGGCCAAACGGCTACTATAAGAGTGCCTCTCGAGCTAATGATGGTGGAACATTATTTTCTCATGAAGGATAAGGATCCAATTGCTCACCTCCCTCGATGACATGACACAAGAGATAGATAGGACATAAGAGTGTCAAATTGCTCTGGAGCGCAGATAAGTTTCTACAAAGTGAGCATCAAAGGGATATATAAATTAGTTGGTTCCTTAACGGATTGGAGACACGATGCATCTTCATAGGTCATAGTTCTTTAGGGTACTATTGTCGAATTATGATTGATCGAAGTCCAAAATTATAAATTATATATAGCTATCTTTCCTCACTTGTAAATAAAAAAGATCTACTCTCTCATTCTCTTATTCAATACAACAGTTCTTACTTGATTTTCAAGCATTTTTGTTTTGTTTTTTTATTATTTGCCCAGTTTATGTTAGCCTAGCTCAACTCAAATTAGATCTTGATTGTATTCATATACACTGTGGGCCCACTCAGTTTTTTTTGCTTTACTTTTGGTTGCTATGTTTATTTCATATTTATATTTATATTTATTTGCTTTCCTTTATCACCTATTAATCAAATTGGTAGTAAATCAAATTAAAATAAAGTTAAAACATAATGAGTGCTTAACTCACCTACAAATCTAACTGTATCACATCTACGGTAAACATTGTTACCATTTAATGAGTAAGTAGCATTTGCTGTCAATTGAATCCACTGCAGATTGATTTAAGAACTAAGGTGTCAAATCTCATTGAAAATATGCATCATATATGACATTGATCTAACAGTACTCTTTTCTACAAATGTACTCTTAACTACCTAAGTAGTGTTCTGTAAGGAGAGAAAGCATTTTCCAGAAAAAAGTAGTATCATTATCCAACCATTACTATCGAATGAAAAATGTAAACAAATAAAGTTATTCTTTTTAGAAAAAATATTAATTGATCTTTCATTTTCTGAAAAATACCTTCCTCTAGTCCTTCCTACCAAACACATTATTACTCACCCTTAGTTAGAAAAGAAGATTTATTATGGTTATAGCTAACAAGTACCATATATATATATATATATATATATATATATATTTTTTTTTTTTTTTTTTTTTTTTTTTTCTTCTTCTACCTATTACATGGTGATGATACTTTAGCATGATTTTTTTTTTCCCATTTAAATAGTGATCTCTTTCGCATGACATTTATATTTAGTGGCATTCTTCAATAGCTTGTATCTCAATGCATCAAAGCTACTACGTATGGTTCACGGAAAATAATATATGCATTAATTTTGATGTTATTCAATCTATATTTTAGTTATATAATTTACTGAGTACTATTTTTATGCTCTCTCGTTTAAATTTATGTGATATAGTTTAACTGTTTGTGAAGTTTAAGAAATACGTGAAGATTTTGCAATGTTTCAAAACCATCTTTAAAATAAATAAATTTTTAAATAGAAGAGTTTATCTTTGTGGATTTCTTGCCAAATAAGTGAGATCCGATATAAATAAAGTAAGTATTTGACCATGAAAACATTTTTTTTTTTTGGGAGATTGAGTTGGAGTTGAAGCTGGAGTTGTGTCTGATCATGAATATAAATTAGAGTTATTTTGAAATTTTATGAGAGAAATGGGAGTGCGGAAATAAATTCAAGTTGTATTTAAAATTCTTATGGCCAAACACCAGTTTAGAAATAAAGTAGAAAAAAAATCTGAAAAAAATAAAAAATTCTTATAGAGGGTGAAAATATTGATTAAAGCTGTACTCAGTACATTATTCCAATTCAAATACACTCAATTTATCTAGTATAACAAAACCCAAATATTTAACACAAATAATATCTACATTACTAATAAATCTTACTACTCGATGCTATTCTTATCCATTCTACTAAACCAGCCACTAATATAAAAGTTTTTATGAGATTAAGGTGTTATTTGGATGAAGTTACCATGAAATTAAGCAGTTGTGGTGTAAAACTACCATGAATTAAGCAGTTTTGGTGTAAAACTACCATGAATTAAGCAGTTTTGGTGTAAAACTACCATGAATTAAACAGTTGTGGTGTAAAACTACCATGAATTAAGCAGTTGTGGTGTAAAACTAAGTAAAAAGAGGTCATCTACCCCCATCCCCCGACACTCCACATTCTCTTTCACCGTGAAATCTTATTACTACCAATTTCAGAAATTCAGTGTATGAGCTGTAAGCCTGTAACTATTCTCTTTCCAAAATTTGAACATCGACACAATAAGCTTCTTTTTCAACATCCCTCTTTTAACATCTTCCCACCTCTTTACATCACTGTCCTCCTTAAGTAACTAACCTTCTTTCTTATTTGTCTCCTTCCTTCTCTAATTTCACAATTTGTCTTCTTAACTCTCTCTCTCTCTCTCTCCCTCTCACGCACACGCAGACGCACGCAAACCAAGAAAAAACAAGAAGAAGAAAATTTCATTCTGCTATTCTAAAGTATCAATGTGATCATCCTATCAAGCTTTTGCACTCCATTATAAGTAAGCATTTCACCCTTTACTTCTTCTTCCTTCATATTTTCTTTTTCGGGGAAATTTATATTCAATGTTTATTTTTGAAAAATATTTACGCTATGCAGCTCATACTTTGCGCATATCCACATAACTTTTCACATATTTATTTATAAACATTCATCAGTACACTATATATGATGCTTTCTAGATATAATATTTTCAAAAGCTACATATTTTTGGAAAATTTCCCTTTTCTTGAGCTTTAATTTTATTGACAATCAGAGAGAAAAACGCTTTTGAAGGAGTAAGGAAAATGGATGGTGAAGATAGACCGAGGACGATGTGGAGAAGCTTGAAGCAACGGCTAGGATTCACCGGACTAGCATGTTGTGGGTCCACTTGGAATCTAAGAGTATCAGACGTGCCGACGAGAGAAGAAGAAGAGGCCCAACAAATACAGGCCCAGGAAGAAGAGCCCATGATTATGGCCCATCAAGGAACCATGAACCTCGCTTCAGCGTTGGCAGCGGAGCGTCGATTTCAGAGCGTGAATGCCACGGCGCAATTGAAGACGTTGATGAGATTGTTCGAGGAAACGGACGGTAGAGATGAGAAGAAGAATCTGAAATGGTACATCAAAGAAGAATCAAGAGGTGGAATTGATGAAATGTGCTGCGTGTGCATGGAAAGGAATAAGGGCGCCGCCTTTATCCCCTGTGGACATACCTATTGTAGAGTTTGTTCTACTGAGCTGTTCATGAATAGAGGATTGTGCCCTCTTTGTAATTGTTCCATTACTCAAATTCTCAATATTTTCTAAGATACCATTTTTGTGAAAAAAAAAAAACTTTAGGAATCATTTTTTAATATTTTGAGTTTGATTTTTTTTCTTGGTTGAGCTGAAAAACGGAGTTATATGTCCACTGTTTTGAGTTTTTTTTTTGGGGGTTGGGGGACATTAGTTACTATTTTTTGTAGTGTTAGAATAAAGTGCTTCTTGCTTCTAGTAATTGAGTTGGCTTTCAATCATTGTGATTTTGTCATATACTATTTTATTTAACCCGGAAATCTCGCAAGAGAGCACAGTTTATTTTATTTTTCCGTCAATTATTGCATAAGACTAATTGAGATGAGAATCTATGAGAAATTGTCTCCCTGCCTTACCTCCTGAGATAGAAGTAAGGTATGTGTATGAACGTCATTTTTTATGGGCTTACATTGAACATATTATGCTTGGTGCTTAAGGCTCGGATCTTGTGCCATTTTCTGCTTATGAGTATGGCAAAAAAGGAGAAGAAATGAATTTCATGTCTCATAATTATTTATCCAGCTGAAAGAAAACAACAATTTAACATAGAATGTATTTCCAAGTATGGCATCCAATTGAAGAAAGTTCACACGGTTATGATGTTTAGACTGCCCAAAATCACCAATTTAGTGCATTGGAAAATTAGCAAAGTGGTTTTTGGTACTTTAACTAGCCTTGACCACCTAAACAAGAAAGAAATTCTGCAGAACTTACGTGGACAATTGAGTTAAAAGTGACCAAAGAGTTTCAAATTGAGGTGTAAGTGATTTAAGTTTTAATAATTGAGTGTATGTAATAATTACTTTATTATGAATTAAGAAAGTTGGAAAAATTTGAGAATAACCCATAAGTTTTGTAATTTTACACTTTGATCCAAATGTTAACCTATTATATCAGGAACGGAGAAAAAAAATGTGCGTTTCTCTCTCTTCTCATCCATTGTTGTTTTCTCTCTCTTCGCGATTTTTGTTGTTCATTGTTGTTGCTGCTTTATTCATCATCTTTTGCTTCATTATCATCATCATCTTCTTCATCATTATCATCATCATCTTCTTCTTGTTGACCATTGTTGTAGTTGTTACCGCTACTGCTGCTACTTAACTAATTTTTTTATGTCAAATTTTATTTGATACATCACTTTGACATTACTTCATAGGTGACTTCGATAAGTAAAATTATGATTTTTAGTTGAATTTGTCTTCTAGGTGCACTACTACTGTGTTGTTTTTTCAACAATGGATAGAACTCGAACACGAATCCAACATAAGAGCCATCTGTTTCAACAAATCATTCATCTGTTGCAACGGAAGGCTCATATCTTGAATTCATATTTATGGTTCTATAGTGTCGTAACATGAATCAAACAGATTGGTCATCTGTTGCAACAGAGGAGTTATCTGTTGCAATAGAGGAGTCATCTGTAGAGCTAGATTAGTCACCTATTAGAACAGAACCTGAACTAGATTCCAACGGACCAGTTGTCTGTAGCAACAGGTAACTCATATGTTGCAACAGGTTAGTTATCTGTTGCAACATGTCACTCATATGTTGGCATCAACTTCAAAGGTTCTTTAGTACTGTAACATCTATCTCAACAGACACTTCATCTGTTGCAATAGATGGATGATCTGTTGCAACAGATGGATGATCTGTTGCAACATATGATTCACCTATTACAACAAATGACTCATCTGTTGGAATCAACTTCAGGTTCTATAGTACCGTAACATGAATCCCAACATGTTAGTCATCCGTTGCAACATATCAATGACCTATTGCAACATACTTTTCACCTGTTGGAACAAATTACTCATCTGTTGAGGTTCATGTTACGACACTATAAAATCACTATTAATTTTATTATGATGTCATTATTAATTTTTTTAACAAATGACTTTATTTAGTACCACTAATGGAGGGATTAATAACAATAGGGGTGGATTGTCATGGTGAATGGATTGAGAAAACCAATCAATATGTATGACGTTGGAAGAAGGGTGAAATGCTAAAGACGATAGCTATGACAGTCCAACGTGATGTTTCATATGATGATTTTGTGAACTTAATCATCAGCTATTGTGGACTGAATTGTCAATCGGAAGAACTCGTCATCAGCTACATGCACAACTCCTTTAAAAATTAGAGGGTACTACTTTTTAAGATAACCGATCAGGTTTGGTTGCGTGCTTATCTTAGTGATTCAGCTAGGATGATGTTAAGATTGTATGTGGTTGAAAAACTGAGAGAGAATAAGAACCAGAATATAGAAGAAGCACAAAAATAAGACATCTTTGATGATAAGTTGGATGATCTCAACATGAATATTCCAGATGATGATCAAACACATACGCCCGTTGTTGCGAGTAATACATTGGGCAGTTCTTCTCAATCAGCACAGTCGGGCAATCGTTAAGATGACGAAACTGGCTTTTACAAGGAAATGTCATTCAAGGATAAGACAGAACTATCTGCTTCTTTGTTTATTGCTTGCTTGAAAAAAGATTTCAGACTAAAGAAGGTGATTAATTCTACCAAAGTCTTTTTCTTTAGATGTGCTAATATGAATTGCAAGTGGTGGTTGAGAGTTGTGAAATACTTAAGTCCTAACCTATTCTCCATTAATGTTTATGAAAAGTATCACACTTTTGGTTCAGAGCACATTACGAGCTAAAATCCTCACGCCACGACAAAGGTCCTCAGTCAATATTTCCAAAATAGATTCCCCAATGACAAAAACCCTTCTACAAGTGATATGTCCAATCAACTCCTTACAGAATTGGGTGTTATAGTTAGTTATTGAAAGATATATACAACCACAAGAATTTCAAAAGACTTGGTTAGGGGGACCGACAAGCACGGGTATGCAGTCCTCGATGCCTACCGTTACATGTTTGAGTACACAAATCTTAGAAGTAAGACGGCGTTGCATGTTGATGAAAACGGAATGTTCAAGTACTTTTTTGTATCCTATGGTGCTTGAATTCTTCGTTTTCAACATTTGAGAAAAGTCATAGCCATCGACGAAACTTTCTTGAGGAGCAAGTATAATGGAGTTTTGCTAGCGGCGACGACAAAGAATGCAGAGAGTCATCTCTTTTCTATCGCTTTTTGTGTAGCGAATAAGGAATGTGATATCTCATACGAATATTTCTGTGAACAAATGCGAAGCTGCATCGAAGATACCGAAGAGTTGTGTTTTATTTCGGATAGGCATCCAAGTATCCTAAATATGGGTTCAATTTTCTACACTTCAGCTCACTTTGGTTGTTGCATAAGTCATCTTGGAGATAATATTCGAAACAACTTTCACAACGAAAGGGTCGTGATCCTTTTTTATAGAGCAACTAAAGCATATAATATAGATGAGTTTTTTGACCATTTCAATCAAATAATGGATATACATCCCAAGACATTAGAACATCTCGTACGTGTGGTTTTGAGAGATGGAGCAGGGCATTTTATCCGGCAAATAGGTATATTCTTATGAGTTTAATATCTTGTTTGAGTTACAAGTTTAATATGATGTCGTACTAAGTGATTCTTTTGTATAAGTATAATATTATGACGTCAAACATAGTTGAATCAGTGAATTTATTGTTTGGCATTGAAAGAGAATTTTCCATCGTGGCATTATTTGATGAAATAAATAAGATGTATGACAAATTATTTCACGAAAGGCGTATGCAATTTGCGAACGCAGGAACCAGATTTGTTCTAGAAGCGGAAAAATAAATATCAACGAACGTCAGTTTGGGGAATAGGTTATTTGCTCATCAAATAGCAGATTACAAGTTTAGTATCAACAGTCATGGTGATGTTGCCATGGTCAATCTTCAAATAAGATCTTGTACTTGCATAGTTTTTGACTTGGACAAAATACCCTATCCACATGCTATAGCAGCAGTTTGAGCCCAATACGATGCACAATATGACACTAAAATTTATGAGTGCTCCTCTCCATGTTATTCGGTGGAAAGATATATAATGGAATATAATGAGAATATTAATCCAGTGCCTCCCAAAGAATCTCGAGTTGTTCCTGTAGAACTTTTGGGGAGATTAATACCTCCTCCATATATTAATCCAAGCACTATCAAACTGGGAAGAAGGTGATATAATAGGAGGCATGGAGTCGGAGAATCATTTTCATCAAGAAAAAATAAGTGCTCCGTATGTAAGAACGCTGGCCACAAAAGAACTACATGCCCGGATTGTAATCCACCATGATCGTTGTAATAACAAAACTTGTGTTGTTGTTTGTTATGGACTTTGATATTTTTAACTCATTGTTGTGAATGTAAATGTTATTATTTATTATATAAAATATCTTTTTATTAACTTGTGCATTAATAAAAAGAGGTAAACAGGAACTAAATACAAATAAGCCACAAAATTATTTTAAGAAGATTTTCCATCTGTTGCAACAGATGGACATTTACAGGAAGAACACAATAAAGTTCATCAAACTGAAATGTGTTTCTCCAACAGATGACCAATTTGTTGCAATAGATGGGTAATCTATTGGAGCAACAAAATACAGTTCCTTCCACAAACCCAATATATGACCAATCTATTTCAACAGATGGTCCATCTATTGAAAGAATTCAAAACTCTTGCTATTGCTATTGTATTCAAAATTATTCCTTACGTTCAATCATCGACATGTTTGTTGGGAAGAAGAAATAAACAGAATGAAAATTAAATAAGAATTATAAAGTTAAAATAGACCAAACATAATTTTTTCATTAAACAAAAACAAAATACATTAGGTAGGTAGATCGAATATAAATAAAAATTAAAATACATAAGCTAAAAGAAAAAAATATAACGTAATTATTATTATCATTATTATTATTATTGTTGTTGTTGTTATTATTATTATTATTATTATTTTTATTGCCAACCGTCCAATTGTCAACCGGCAGTAGCAGGGCCCTCCTCAACCTGCGAATCTCTCAGAGCATTCTTGCTCTCACGGTACCCAACTCCTACTGCAGGTCATTAAACTGCCTCTGAATTTTCCGCATGGTGTCGCGCAGAATAGCAATGCCCCAAACAGAATCATTCATATCTAGAACACACATGAGTTGACAAAAAACATAAACACAAAAGTAAAGAAAAGAGTTTAAATGTAATACAACGTATACTAGCAACTGGTAGATTTACAAAAACAAAACTTACCTCAACGAGAAAGGAATATGTTCTTTGAAGAGAAGTGGTTGAAAATGTAATACGCAAGAAAAAATGTAAGAAATAAATAAAGTGGAGTAGAATGAACGAGTATGGGTAAACCTATTTATAGAGGATTGAATCTTAATATGGTAGCAAAAAAAGTCACAACTCTTCACCTCCTTCATTAAATCTAACTAGTGATATTTTGATTATTATGAAAAGTCATAACTGATGACTTTTTTATTATTGTGAAAAGTTATGACTTTTAAGCTTTTCAATAATATAACCATTTTTATTGAATTGTTGCAACTCTTGAAAAGTCATGACTTTTAAGCATTTCAATAATATAACCATTTTTATTGAATTGTTGCAACTCTAGCATCCATCTGTTGCAACATCTGGTCCATCTATCGCAACATATTGACCATCTGTTGCAACATATGATCCATCTTTCGCAACAGATTAACTATCTGTTGCAATATATGATCCATTTGTCACAACAGATTAACCATCTGTTGCAATATATGGTCCATCCATTGTAATAAATGCTCAATCCCTACCTCCAACCGTTGACATGTTGCGAATAAGGAATAAACAGAATAAAAATTAAATAAGAATTAAAAAGTCAAAGTCAACCAAACATAGATTTTTGAATCCATTACATATAAAAATACAATAAAAATAAAACATACATTAGGTTTCTTCCTTAGGTAGATCCGATATAATAAAATAAGATACATACGCAAAAAGAAAAAATATAATCTTATTATTATTATTATTATTGTTATTATTGTCAACTGGCGAATCGTCATCCGACAGCAGCAGGACCCTCCTCGACCCTTCTCTCATGGCGTTCAACTCCCACCAGAGTTCATGGATTTTCCTTTCAAGTTCTCACAAGGATTCACGCAGAATCACCTTGCCCCAATCTGGATCAGTCATATCTAGTAGTGGAGTAGACTGAATGAGTAAGGAGAAATCTATTTATGGAGGATTAAATTTGAATGAGTTAGTCAAAATGCCACGACTGTTCACCTTTTTTTAAATAATTACATTCCTTAATTAAATAAAACTGGTGACTTTGATTATGCAAATTAAAAAAATGGATTTAAATACAATAATTTATCTTTATTTTATTTTAAAAAGAAAATTACTTTAAAATATATCCAACAGATGGGTAATCTATTGCAAAATATATTCTATCTGTTTGATAATTTACAACATATTGACAATCTGTTGCAACAGATGTATATATTTGTTTGATTATTTCCAACAGATAAGTCATCTATTATAATAGATGTCTATAATTATTTGATAATTTTAATAGATATGTCATATGTTGCAACAGGTTAGTCATATGTTTATTCAAATTAAGCAGTAGATGGGGGTAGAAAGAATAAGGTACGTGCAGATGGATGGATCCACTTTCATATATAGGAATTATGTATTACTGATAAGGTCATCGTGATAACACACATAAAGTACAATAATTTTGTGAATGCAGTTTTTAACCGATTAGGCATTGATCATTCAAACAAGATCCTGCATTGTACAATTAAGTTTGATAAGGCCGAGGGACCATGAATATGGTGCCGATACCCTGTTATAATTTAATGACGGTTGTTGCTCTTGTTTATATGTGCCATGTTTTGATAGGGGATTAATATTTGGTGGCATTGTAGAGATCCAATAGCGATTGGACTGACTTTAAGGGTGCAATGGACTTTGAGAAGGCTTTCGAAGCCTCCCATCACAACAAAAAAGAATGGAAAATAAATAGAAATTCCTCTGATCCAAATTTATATGGATGAGTTGTTCGAGAAGATGATTATACACCATAAGGAACCGTAGCAGAATATCTTCGAGGTAAATAAAAGTTAATTAAAGACTACATCACCTGAGACCTTATTGAAGAGGAAACATAGGGTAGTAAGCAAGGAACTTTTAGAGAATTTGGCCGATGAAATTGACTTAAAACATGAGAAATCTGAATCAAGTGCAAATATGAAAGTGTATTCAAAAATAAAAATTCGTCAATTGTCTCTCTCATAGAAAAATAGTAAAGTGGACTGTAGCTGGACACTTGCTTATGGAACTGCCACTAGTTAGCGTGGTTGAAATGATCACCTCCAGAGAAAATAATAGAACACCAAGGAAACAACTTTGAGGGCATCGAGGGTTGAAATGATGTACAGTAAAGAATGAAACTTGCACCAAGAAATTTTGAAGTTAAAATAGGAATCAAGCCAAGACGGCAATTTATAAATTTTAACTTGCATCCCATGCCTTCTGTTTTTAGTTCTGATCAGGTCAATAATAGTGGAAACAAAAAGGTATAAAGTTGGGAAGAAATCCCAAGCCTTTTTATTTTCACTACGACTGACGTGACCAGAACCACAAACTGAAGGCCTAGGATGTAAGTGTAACTTCTAAAATTGCCTCCTTGGTTTGATTCCTTATTTCAACTTCAGAATTTCTTGGTGTAAGTTTTAGTCTTTACTATACATCATTTCAACCCTCGATGTCCATAAAACTGCTTCCATGGTGTTCTGTTATTTTCTCTAGAGGTGATCATTTCGACCACGCTAACTAGTCGTAGATATCTAACCAAGTGGCCAACTGCAGTCCACTTTACCATTTTTTCTTTGAGAGATATGAATGATGATTTTCAATTTTGGTTACAGTTTCATATTGGCACCTCATTTAGATTTTTCATATTTTAAGTTAATTTCATCATCCAGACTCGCTATACGTTCCTTGGTACCCTGTGTTTCTTCTTTAATAAGGTCTGAGATGATATAATCTTCATTAACTCCCCTTTACCTCACATGTATTATCCTACCGTACCTTCTGTTGTATAATATTCACCCCGAGCAACCCAACCATATAAATTTGGGCTAGGACAATAACTATATTGATTTTCTGTAATAGCCTGATCGTTCCTTAAGTCTAAATCTGTCTTTTTAGTATATGGAAATGACTTCCAAAGTGAATGATGATTGAACCATGTAGAATTTCTCTAATTTCAACTTTTTGTCCTGTAGATCATTGAATAAGCTTTCCATCGATACCAAATTCGCCCAAATCCAATACTCGGGTGAAGAGTTAGAGTCATTTTAGTGAGAAAGTGTGCCACCTAGCACTTTAGCGCATCGCGGAGCCAGCCAAAATGGCAATTGTCATTTTTCAGTGAGCTTCCGTGATATTGACGCGTCGCGTCAAGGTTTAATAGCAGGCTTGTCAAATTCCAGTGCACCAACGTGATTCCACTGCGTCGCGGTGCCCTTCCAGGTCACAACTAATGTGACAACGCGATTTCACCGCGTCGCGCCACTGAGCAGTTTCCCAATGGTCCAAATCCAGTGAAGGACCGCGATCCTGGAGCATCACGCCAGGGCCAAAAATTGGGCTCCAGTTCTAGAATTTTCTCAAGGGTATGTTGGTCTTTTCCACCCGTTCTTACCCTCTCTATATATATCCAAGTAGAGAAGAGAAATTCATTTCTCTCCAATTTCTTTCCAAGAACATTCAAGAAGCTAGGGTTTTCTCTTAACCCCAAAATCCAATCTTCTCTAAGAAAATTCAAGAACCTTCCATAAATACCTTCAAGTGGTTCAAGATTTAAGATATCTAAGTCAAGGCATCAAGAAATTTAGCTCAAAAGTGCGAGAAAGAAGTTCCAATCAAGTTTCTTCATCTCAAAAATTATAATCAAGGTATGTGGGGTTTGAAAAAGGACACTTCTTTCGTTCTTGTGTCCAAAGATTTAATTTCTACTATTAAATTTCATGATTTTGCAAAGTGGATTTACACCCAAATTACTTTATCAATGATTTATGAGAATTGAGATATTCAAGATTGCTATATATGACTATTTCATTATTTTATTTCTTAAATTGAGAATTTATGCTATGAGTTGTATATTGTTATCATGAGATGATGATTTCTAAGTGATTTAAGATAAGTGTCATGATTTATGCTTTTTCATGAGAAGTTTGATTATTGAATATATATTGATATTGAGCTTAAGAGTCAAGAATGAGTCCTATGATGTTTTGTTGAAGCTTTTGATACTTGATATGATTTTATAAGCAAGTGTACTTGATGTTGAGAAAGACTGTTTGAGTCTGAGTCGAGTTAGGAATCCACAAGTTGTATATGATTTACAGATGAGATATATTTATGATTTGGTCTTCATGATAAACCCTTGAGTTGATTAAAGTGGATTTCCTAATGCGTTCTGAGCTGAGTCTGGGAGGAGTATTTAGCACCATGTGGGAAGTGTGGGTTCAGTGCATCCTACTTCCCCAGAAGTACGTGCCACCGTAGGATTGAGATTTTAGGACCAAAGTGCCGAGTTTGTGATCACAGAGATGAGTTTGAGGTTATACACCCTGGAAAATGTATAACACTCCTGCTAATGTGGGGTTCCTTCCTTAGGAGGGAAAAACGTTGAACTCCATGTGGCTTACATGGTTTATGTCGGTTATAAGAAACTCCTAAGTCTATAATAGTCTAAGTTTCTTGAGTTACCGAGTTACTCTAAGTCATGAGTCAAAGAGTTTGAGATAAGTCCAATGATTTATGAGATTTATGAAGCATGTGTTACTGCTGATAATTTATGAGAAACTATATTACAGTTTAATTCAAGCGAAGAGAGTCATTATTGTCGGCATGCATGATTTTATTTTACACTTATGATATTATTTACAAATGTTGCATACACCCCCACATACTCAGTACATTCCCAAAGTACTGACCCCTATATATATATGTCTATGTGCTACATTATCTCATAATGTAGGTATAAGTGGTATCGCACATACCATATTCAGCCAGTTTGCAGCTTCCAGTTATCAGTTGATGAGTACTTTTGATTCAAGGGCTTGAGTTAGTTATACAGTTTGAGAAGTATTGTATTTTCTTATTTTAGTCGTATTGAGCTTGGCTAGTTGGGAGTCATGACCCGACTATCTAAAGTCAGTACCAGTAGAGGCTTCATAGACAGTCAGTAGAAGTTGATGTATTCAGTTTCAGTTTTATTTTGTAAAGGTAAAGTTGTAATCTTGTAAAGTTCATAATTGTATTGATCAAGTTCAGAGAAATGCTATGTTTTTGCTGATTTTATATAGATTTAAGCATTCTATTCAGTCGCTTATGAGTTAGTCCAGTAGGTGGTTAGCTTGGGGTCACTTGTGCCCCTAAGCACCGTGTGACGTCTCGGGACCCACTTTTGGGGCGTTACAAACTTGGTATCAAAGCACAGAGTTTAAATGTCCTAGGGTGTCTGTGAAGCCGTGTCTAGTAGAGTCTCTCGGAAGGTACAAAGACGTCAGTACTTTTCTTCGAGAGTCTACAATGCATTTAGGAAAGGTCTCTATTCTTTCAAGTCTTAGATCGTGCTATAGAAAAGTTCTTTGAGAAACTTATATGGATTCTCATCTTACTCTATTCAGGGCATCCCCACCTTATTTTTAAGGTATTAGAGACAGTCAAGCTCAACTCTTTGCAGATAGTACTTTCTTAAAAAGTCTCCACAGATAGTTATGGAGTTGTAAATGAGCTAGAAAGTATCCTATTAGTGCCTTATCATGCTTTGCTTATGAATCGTGCAATAAGCCCAAGTCAATTGCACTTTCAGATTCCTTCTTGGAACCCATAACGATAATTTATACTTCTTTATTTATGTACTATTCTTGAGGTAATATAATCAACGAGTTCCAATTTCCTTTCTCTGATAATGCTCTTAGACTTACTAGTGAAGAGTTTCAGAAGTTTCACAAAGCGGTTTGAGCGGAGCCTTCCAACATGTTATAAGTTCCCCCAAGCTTAATGTTATGTCCTCACCCTTATGAGTCATTCAGTTAAGGCAGAGTGAGATGTGTATTCTTAAATCATCGAATATTGTATATCAAGTTTCTACCTCTCGTAATCTTGTCATCATTATATTGTTGAAACTTAAAGACTAGTGAAGCTGGGTGAGGCCTATTTTGATTCACTAGCAACTCGTTGTTCATCTTGTTTCCTCATGCTGGTTGGAATTGAATTTAGAGGTGTAGTGGCAAGAAGGGTGGTAAGTGTGATTTATTGAAAGTATGTATAGCCGAGCCTTTTTGCAGGTGATCGAGTTAGTGATGAAGTGATATGTCCTTGTGCATCAGCTCGTGAAAGAAAGATAAGGAGTTACTGATTAAGGTAAATATAGTTTGCTTGAAGTATGAAGAGGGTTGTTGACGGTATGTGTTGCACAAGACAAGTATAGGTTATGGATGAAGATACTTAGTGGATGAGTGTTTTTAACTTAGGTGCTCCTGAGATTGCAAGAGGAAGTTAAGTTGAGGCTTAGAGAGCTATGAACTAAGTTAAGTTGTGTATGAAGGATAGATAGTAATGATGGGTAGAAGAAGGATATATTGATGGATTGTAAATGAGATAGGCCATATGATTATGACTAATTATTGTTGAGATGAGGTTTAAGTAGGCTAGTGTTTATTGATGTTTTGTTTTATAGTTTCCAAGTGAAAATTTTGTGTGTGAGGTGGAGTTGTAAGTTATGTTGAGCACTAGGCATTAAGCTTGAATGATTGGTGGCTATGAAGGTGGATGTGATGATTTCTTGGTTAATGGCACCAGTTATAGGGAAGTGACCTAATATGCTTAAACAGTATATGCAAGAGCTTAAGTTTAGTTGATTTGTAGTCAAGTTTGAGATTGTATCTATGATAAGAAAGTTTGCCCAAGGTGCTATGGGGCTGCATTATTTTCGAGGATCATTGCATGTTGTGTAGATAGTGACACCGTGGAGCTACTAGGTGGACAAAAGACTAGTCAGGTAATGAACGTTATTCTTGATGGCTAAGTTAAGGAGTTTAGATTGAAAATATTTAGCCTTTTTATGTGATTTTGATTCTCATTGTTTAGAAATATAAGTTTACAAGTGTGATATTAGTAGGCTATGACAGTAGTAGTATGGTTCGTCAAAGGTTGGGAAGTATTCAAGTTGAGCGTTAGAATCTAAGATTTGAAATTCCGAAGTTGAGTTAACAAAAATAAGGGTTGAAGCATTAGATGGTGTATACTCCGACTATGGGGATGCTCATACAAATTTGAAGTTAGTAAGCGTACAAATATCATATGATGACTATTGGAGGTATAGAGGGATAGGATGTAACTCAGACGGTGGTATAAGGAAGTGGTTGTATGTTTTCAGGTGTCGTCATTAAGATTAAATTCTATTGTGTTCTTGTGTATTGATTATATCCTGGACTCTAAAGTAAAATGATTTCAGTTTAGACTAGCGTGTATATAGTGGTTTACCTACTCAGAGTGATGGCTTAAGTCTAAGGGGGAGATGATAGGACGAGTAACCAAGTTAAGCTTTCAGATTTTAGGAGATGTACCAGTAAGTTGTAAGGTTGCGTGAGAAAGAATGATGCTCGACCCATTCTTATTTCGGTATTTTTCAGTTATCCCAATAATTACTCATGCTTGTCGTTTCAGTTCCATGATCATAACTCGTGCATATCATAAAGAATCATTCCCTCTCTTAGTTCCCAAAATGCGGAGCTTCAGATCTTTCAGTAGTTGGAATTACATTCTGTAAGTTGCGAGTTCCAAGTTTAGGTCATGCGGCTCATGACTCATGTACTCAAGCCTTGTGGTATGTTCAGTTCAAGCACTCAAGTAATGCTTCTAATGATCAACAAAAAAATTTAGATTTATATCGTGTATGTCCTCAGACCGTATCTCTTTGATAAGTTTATGATGTTAAATCCTCTATTCCTCAAGCCTCAGTTGAGTGTCAAATTATTCATAGTATCTATTCATGTGTCAAATCCTCATGCTCTAATATTTTAGTTATCTTTCCTTAATCAAGTTAGTGGTGGTTAATAGTTGTCTAGACGGGAGAGAGAAAATATTTCCTTATCAATGATAGAAGGTGGCATGCTTACTTTGGCTAGGCGGTACTGTGAAGTGAGATTGAGTCTAAGTTTTTGATACATGTCAAGGTTAGTCGAAGTTTAATGTGTTATGATTGGGGAGATTGTTATATGTTTATTTTGTGTAATTCCATGAGTCTGAAGGAATATTAAAGTGAAGTGTTTGTGTAGGACTTGATTAGTTAGGAATATGTCGGGTGTGTTTGCTTAAGGTGAGTGCATGGGAGTTGTTCTTGATAAGAGGTGTGTGGGATATGAAGAAGAGGCTTTATAAGTGTTTGATTAGGAATGCCTATGTGGTTATGAAGATGGGCTCGAAGGTCGTGTTTGTGTACGTGCGGATGAATGCATTACACGTTAGTAAATGGCTAGTACTAGGTGGATTGGAGTTGTAGAAGTGGTAATGAGAATTACTCTTGAAGTGAGAAGTTGTAAAAAAATATAGATGTGTGGAAGTCCATGATCCAGAATGGTGTCATGTGGCGAATCTTGTGGTTCTAAGTTAGGCATGAAGATGATGAGAGGGTTTAGTTCGAGGAGATATGTGTAGATGGAAGTATCAGTGCCATGTGAGAATTATAAGTCGTGTCGATCAAGTATAGTAACGGAAGGGTATAGTATAGTTGAGAAAGTGTTTGAGAAGTGTGGTTAAGTTTGAGAGTAAGGAGTTGCATTTCTTGAGGCCTAGTACTTCTCTCCCGACTTATGATTTATAGGTTTATGTTCCAAGCTATAGGATTATGGAAATTCTATGATTTCTGATTCAGATGTCTTATTTAGATCTTGCCTAAAGTTCCTTGCTCCTTCATACCGTTAGAATTCCTTGGAAAAGTGTGAAGAAATCCTCCACTTAAGTATGAGTATCTTGTAAGATTCAATTTGCATAGTCAACAACCCAGTTTTAAAATTTGGCAGATAGGTTTCTATGGTTTTCCATTTTTCGAACTAGTTTGGTCTTACTACTCGAAGTTTCATAAATACGGTCAATCCGGTAAGTAGTTTCTCGTACCCAAGATCTGCTAATTCAGTTCAAGTATATGTATCAGGCATAAGCTTCAGATTCAGATATCTAATTATGATTCAGTTTGTAAGCATTCATTGAACGATCCTTATTTTCCAAGTATTCTAGCCCAGACAATGTAATACCTATTGTATAATCTTAGGCTTGTTTCTTATGACTTATGCCTGCATAAATTATCACTTCGCAGTCTATGAGTACGATTGCACCCTGTTCATATCAAGTGAATCCTAAACTCTCAGTATGAGCCCGCTCTTTATTATAAGCAGAAGGCAAATCAGCTCAGACTCAGTTAAGAATTACAGTTGTCCTCAATTCTATTCTTTTCCAGTCTCGGATCCAGCGGTATAGATATTCTCATCACGAGTTTATACATTCAACGAAGTACTCCAAAGTTTAGAAAGATATAGATTCAGATTAACAAGTTATTTCAGCTGTGTATCTTCAGTTTTCTCTGTATTCTTGGCCAAACTAGCAACATTCGAGGACGAATGTTTCTAAGGGGGGGGAGATATTGTAATACCCCAATCATTCCTTAAGTCTAAATCCGTCTTTTGAGTATAGATAAATGACTTCCAAAGTTAATGATGATTGAACCGTGTAGAATTTTCCTAATTTTGACTTTTTGTCCTGTAGAACATTGAATAAGCTTTCCATCGATACCAAATTTTCCCAAATCCAACACTCGAGTGAAGAGTTAGAGTCATTTTAGTGAGACAGTGTGCCACCTAACACTTTAGTGCGATGCGAAACCAGCCAAAATGACAATTGTCATTTTCCAGTGAGTCTCCGCAATATTGATGCATCGCGCCAAGGCTCAATATTAGGATTTTCAAATTCCAGTGCACCAACACAATTCCACTGCGTCGCGTGCCCTTCCAGGTCACAACCAAGGTGACAACGCAGTTTCACCGTGTCACACCACTGATCAGTTTCCCAATTGTCCAAATCCAGTGAAGGACCGCGATCCTGGCGTGTCGCGCCAGGGCCAAAAATTGGGCTCCACTTCTAGAATTTACTCAAGGGTATGTTGGTATTTTCCACCCGTTCTTTCCCTCTATATATATCCAAGTAGAGAAGAGAAATTTATTTCTCTCCAATTTCTTTCCAAGAACATTCAAGATGCTAGGGTTTTCTCTCAACCCAAAAATCCAATCTTCTCCAAGAAAATTCAAGAACCTTCCATAAATACCTTCAAGTGGTTCAAGATTTAAGATATGTTAGTCAAGGCATCAAGAAATTTAGCTCAAAAGTGCGAGAAAGAAGTTCCAATCAAGTTTCTTCATCTCAAAAATCATAATCAAGGTATGTGGGGTTTGAAAAAGGACACTTCTTTCATTCTTGTGCCCAAAGATTTAATTTCTACTATTGAATTTCATGATTTTACAAAGTGGGTTTACACCCAAATTACTTTACCAATGATTTATGAGAATTGAGCTATTCAAGATTGATATATGTGACTATTTCATTATTTTATTTCTTAAATTGAGAATTTATGCCATGAGTTGTATATTGTTATCATGAGATGATGATTTCTAAGTGATTTAATATAAGTGTCATGATTTATGCTTTTCCATGAGAAGTTTGATTATTGAATATATATTGATATTGATCTTGAGAGTCAAGAATGAGTCCTATGATGTTTTCTTGATGCTTTTGATACTTGATATGATTTGATAAGCAAGTGTACTTGATGTTGAGAAAGACTGTTTGAGCTTGAGTCGAGTTAGGAATCCATAAGTTGTATATGATTTACAGATGAGATATATTTATGATTTGGTATTCATGATAAACCCTTGAGTTGATTAAGGTGGATTTTCTAATGCGTTCTGAGCTGAGTCTGGGAGGAGTATTTAGCACCGAGTGGGAAGTACGGGTTCAGCGCATCCTACTTTCTCAGAAGTACGTGCCACTGTAGGATTAAGATTTGAGGGCCAAAGTGCCGAGTTTGTGATCACAGAGATGAGTTTGAGGTTATACTCCCTGGAAAGAGTATAACGCTCCCGCCAATGTGGGGTTCCTTCCTTAGGAGGGCCAAACGTTGGACTCCATGTGGCTCACATGGTTTATGTCAGTTATAAGAAACTCCTAAGTCCATAATAGTCTAAGTTTCTTGAGATACCGAGTCACTCTAAGTCACGAGTCAAAGATTTTTAGTTGAGTCCAATGATTTATGAGATTTATGAAGCATGTGTTACTGTTGATGATTTATGAGAATCTATATTAAAGTTTAATTAAGCGAAGAGAGTCATTATTATCAGCATGCATGATTTTATTTTACACTTATGCTATTATTTATAAATATTGCATACACCCCCACATACTCAGTACATTCCCAAAGTACTGACTCATATATATATGTTTATGTGCTACATTGTCTCATATTGTAGGTATAAGTGGTAGCACACATACCATATTCAGTCAGTTTGAAGCTTCCAGTCAGCAGGTGATGAGTCCTTTTGATTCAAGGGCTTGAGTTAGTTATACAGTTCGAGAAGTATTGTATTTTCTTATTTTCGTCGTATTGAGCCTTGATAGTTGGGATTCATGACCCGGCTATCTAAAGTCAGTACTAGTAGAGGCTTCATATACAGTCAATAGAAGTTGATGTATTCAGTTTCAGTTTTATTTTGTAAAGGTAGAGTTGTAATCTTGTAAAGTTCATAATTGTATTGATCAAGTTCAGAGAAGTTCTATGTTTTCACTGATTTTATATAGATTTAAGCATTCTATTCAGTCGCTTATGAGTTAGGCCAGCAGGAGGTTAGCTTGGGGTCACTTGTGCCCCTAAGCACCGTGTAAAGTCTCGGGGCCCAATTTCGGGGCGTTACATATTTGTTCTTGGTTGCAGTAGTGTGACGCTTCGAAGGACTTTCAAAAGTCCATTGAACCCTTAAAATCAGTCCAATCACTATTTAATATTTTTACAATGTCACCAAAACTTGATCCCTTTACCAAACTTGACACGTAAATATTTGCAAAACCATCATTAAATCGTGATAAAATATCGACACCACCTACAAGGTCCCTCAGCCTTATTAGTTTGGACTTATCAAACTTAACTGTAAAATTACAGATATCTTGTTTGAATGATCAACGCCTAATCAATAAAAAAATTCATTCACAAAATCAGTATACTCTATGTGTGTTTTTACAATAATATGATCAGTAATACATACCTCCCATATATAAAGTGATTCCATCTGCAAGCAACTTATTCCTTTGAAACCATCTTTATTCTAGCCTTTTATGTTGGTTGGGCAAAAGTTGATTCACTTTTACTTCCTTTTATTTTGGGAGACATCTTTTGTCTACGGATAAGAAAAAAAATAAAAATAACATTACAATTGATGCTTGTATAGTTTAAAAAAAGGGTAACACAAAATTCAATAAATACAACAGATTCACAACCTGTTCAACAGATGACCCATCTGTTCAACTGGTGATCCATCTGTTGTAACAGTTGATCAACATATTGCAACAGGAAATCGACATATTCCAAAAGATGGGTCATCTGTTGTCAGAAATCAACTAAGCCTTGTTACTGGTTTGATTTCTTCCCACAGGTGCTCTATCTGTTGTAGCAGAAGGGTATTCCAACAGTTGATTCATCAGTTGTAACAGATGGGGAATCTACTGGAAGACCGATACTGATTCATCAGTTGCAACAGTGGAACCACCACCAACATCCACAACAAAGAAACAAATAATAAAAACTGATATTGCCAACAAGGCTTTTTAAGTTCTCTCATTCAAGACTTGAAAGACACAATTTTTTCAATTTTCTCAATAAATAGGATATGGGTAATGGGTAATAAATAAAAATAACAGATGCAAATAACTAATTTAAATAACCAATATAAAAATATGATATTCACAATTTTAATTTTCATCATAGAAAAACATGATAAATTTAATGAAACTGGCAAAGAAGAAGACGAAAAGTCAGGAATAATAGCAGTGAGCAAAGATCTAATAGTGAACCATACCTGGATGTCAAAAGCAAAGGGATCAAAACATTAATTTCAGTCTAAAAATATATATATATTGGTTTATACCCAAAATTATCCTCAGGCGAAAGAGGAGAGAAAAAAGAGAAAACAGAAAAAAAGAGGAGACATTTGGTATTACCCTAAAGAGGAGAGAAAAAGAAAGACGAGAGATAAATTATTTAATATGTGGTTGAAGGAGATCATATTGATTTAAATATTTATTAATAATTTATGGTTGTGAAATTCTTTGAGGATAACGATGAGCCGATGACGGTGACATTGGAAAGAAGAGATAAGATAACTCAAGGAGGTGTTTTTTGAGTTATCCAACAAAACTTTTTACCGCCTTAGTATTTTTTTATTTATTTCAGATAGAAAATTGCTTTAAAATTAATAAAAGATCTTAAAATATATAAGTCATATATTGCAATAGATGTCTACATATATTTAAAAATATTCAATAGATCAGTCATCTATCGCAACAGATGGCAACACCTATTTGTTAATTTCCAACAGACAATTCATCTGTTGTAACAAATATCATTATCTGTTTGATAATTTACAACATATAAGTCATCTGTTGTAACTTATGACATTATCTGTTTGATAATGACAAATAGATACGTCATCTGTTACAACATGTTGAACATTTATTTTAATAAATGTCTATGATTATTTGATAATTTTCAAATAAAGTGTCTTCTATTTTAATAGGTTAGTCCTATATTTATTCATATCAAGCCATTGTTTGAAATATCTAAATTGATTTAGCTAGAATTAGGGATGGGTTGATAGGGTCAACTATAATTTCAATTGAGTCATTACAATTGCATGATATTGGAGTTACCTCCGTCATTACCTGAGTCGCCAACTGATAAATTTGAGTTGAAATAATTCATATAAATCCATTATTTAAAATATCTAAATTTATTTATATAGAAACATGAATGATTTCATAGGATCAACTTCAAATTCAATTGAGTCATTTCAATTGGATGTTATTGGAGTTGATTCGTCCTGACCTGAGTCGTCGACTGATCAATTTGAGTCTAAATGATTCATATCAAGTCATTATTTAAAATATCTAAATTGATTTAGGTATAATTAGGGATGAATTCATAAGGTCAACTACAAATTCAATTGAGTCATTCCAATTGTATGTTGTTGGAGTTGTATTCGTCCTGACCTGAGTCTCTAATTGATCAATTTGAGTTGAAACGATTCATATAAAGCCACTATTTGAAATATATAAATTGATTTAGCTAAAATTAGGGATGGGTTGATAGGTTCAACTACTATTTCAATGGAGTCATTGCAATTATATGTTGTTGGAGTTACGGTCGTCCTGACCTGAGTTGTAGACTGATCAATTTGAGTTGAAATAATTCATATCAAGCCATTATTTAAAATATCTAAATTGATTTATCTATAATTAGGGATGTATTGATAGGATCAACTATAATTTCAATTGAGTCATTGCAATTGCATGATATTGGAGTTGCATTCGTCCTAACCTGAGTTGTCGACTGATCAATTTGATTTGAAATAATTCATATAAAGTCATTATTTGAAATATATAAATTGATTTATATAGAATTAGGGATGGATTGATAGGGTCAACTACAATTTCAATTGAGTCGTTGCAATTGCATGTTGTTGGAATTGTATTTGCCTTGACGTGAGTCGTCGATTGATCAATTTGAGTTGAAACGATTCTTATAAAATTATTATTAAGTTAATATATAAATTGATTTAGCTACAATTAGGTATGATTTTATAGGTTCAACTATAATTTCAATTGAGTCGTTACAATTGCATGATGTTGGTATTACATTAGTCCTATCAGGATTCATCGACTGATCAATTTGAGTTGAAATGATTCATATCAAATTATAATTTAGTTAATATCAAAATTGATTTATCTACAATTAGGAATTATTTGATAGGTTCAACTATAATTTTAATTAGGTCATTGTAATTACATGATATTGGTATTGTGTTGGTCCTGACAGGAGTCATCGACTGATCAATTTGTGTTGAAACGATTCATATCAAATTATTATTAAGTTAATATTAAATTCATTAATGTTTCAATTGAACTTAATAACTGAAAACTAATTTTAGTAAAATTAGTATAACTTATTATGAAACGGTTAAAATTTATCTCTTTTAAAAAATTAATTCAGATTAATTCGAACCAAATTAACATTTTCAAAATTTGTCATTCTTTTCAAAAATACAAATCAACCCATACAAATCATCCATTTGCGAGAAAAATATTTTATTATTTCAAATCTCGAGTTCTTTCTCTTTTCTTTCTCTCTCAACAATATAAATAACAACTACTCAATATATTGCTCAACCCTTCGCAACAGATCAATTTTCTTCCTATTTCAAGACACAAAGTTGTTATTTTTAATTTCCTTCTTGCTTGTTTCCATTGTTTTCTCTCTCTTCTCTGGTAATAGAGTTTGAAAAGAGTTCTACATTTGGTGTTTTTCCTAAAACTTAAAGGTTTTTAGTTAATGATGAAAAAAAGAATTTTAGTTGTATTATCTTTAAGAATGGGTAAACAATTTTGAGTTTTGATGCTTAAAATGTAGGAAGAACTCGAGAAAATCCTAGTTTTTGGCACAGTATTCTGTTTACTATCGTCGTATTATTGGATGGTGTAGTGGTGTTGGTATTAATGGTGTTGGTGGTGGTGTTGGTGGTATTGGTATTGGTGTTGTTTGGTGTTGGTATTATTGGTGGCGGTGGTGTTTGTGGCATTGGTATTAGTGTTGTTTGGTGTTGGTGCTAGTATTGGTGGTGTTAGTGGCATTGGTATTAGTATTGGTGTTGTTTGGTGTTAGTGTTGGTGGTGTTGGTGTTGGTGTTGATGGTAGTGTTGGTGACATTGGTATTGGTATTGGTGTTGGTTAGTGTTAGTAGTGGTGGTGCTGTTGGTGGTGGTGGTGGTGACATTGTTATTGGTATTGGTGTTGTTTGGTGTTAGTGGTATTAGTGGTGGTATTGGTGGTATTGGTGGTGGTGGTGGTGGCATTGGTATTGGTATTGGTATTGGTATTGGTGTTGGTGTTGTTTGGTGTTAGTGGTGTTGGTGTTGGTATTCGTATTCGTGGTGTTGTTGCTCTTGGTGGTGGTGTCGGTGGCATTGATATTGGTATTGGTGTTGTTTGGCGTTGGAACAAAAGTTTAATATTTGGGGATAGCTACTACGCATATTAAAATAGGTCTTCAAACTGATTCCCCATCCGTTGCAGAAATAATTCAGTTGTTGGCATAAAACAAACTAGTAGCAAGACTGTTTTGATCTCCCATAACAGGTTGTTCATCTGTTGCAATAGATGGTGCATCTGTCAGAATAGATGGTTCATCTGTTCGAACTAATGGTTATCTGTTGGAATATTTTTTTGTAATGTGGAGTATAAAAAATTATTGAATTTTATCTTACCTTTTTTTAAAAATTATGCAGACATCAATTGTAATATATTTTTTATTTTTTTCTTGGTTGTAGGTAAAACATGTCTCCCAAAAGAAAAGAAACTACAAGTGGATCGACTTCTAACCACCTAACAAAAAAGACTAGAGTACAGATGGATTCGGAGGAACTTTCTGAACAATCTCAGTTAGGGAAAAGTGAAGATGAGGAAAGTTATGAAAACAATGTTGAGGGAGGTGGAGAAGGGTAAGTAGAGGCTGGTGAGGAAAATAAAAGTGAAGAGGAAGAACAAAAAGATGAACAAGAAGAGGAGAAAGTAAAAAGTGAGAAAGACGATGATGATCAACATGATGATAATGCACAACCAATAGGACGTGAATTAATATTGAAATCCCAGCATGATTTTTTCAAAATTATTAGTATTGATAGATTTCAAGTTGAGATGCCGATAGATAACCCTGTAGATTTAACTGGTGATTTTATTGTTAAATATCTATTGGGGAAACCTTTTGATGAATTTTGGAATACTATGAAGAAGGAAAAACTAGAGGAATTTTTTAAGAAGAGATGCTTTGGACACTTTCTTAACCTGCATGAGGACAACAATGTCCCATTTCCAAATGAGCATGGTATAAGGTCTTTTCAAGCGCAGGATCAATTACGTGGGGCATGATAAAGATTTGAAGAAGAGGGACACAAAGATGGATAAAATTGGGATCAACTACTGTGGCATGCCGATTTGCTTTAGCATGAAAGAGTTTGCCATAGTGATAGACTTGAGATGAGATCATCCAAAAGAACCTCTCATCAAAGAAACACCCGGCAAAAAGTTCAAGGCAAGAAGGATGGCCAAACCACCACCATCATATAAAGGCAAGTCATTGTCCAACCATCCTCCCACAAAAACCAGCAAACGCAAGGAGAAAATAGGTTGTAAGACCCCGCAAAATGTTAGATTAACTCAGTCCTTTAGAGCATGAAAAGAGGTCCCAGACTTAGAAAAATTTAGCTAAGTAATGACACTTAGTCTAATTTTAAGACCTCGGTATTTTCATGGTTTTATTTAAGACCCTTATGACCTTAAAATGTTGATTTTTCAGTCGATTCATGATCAGGGAGGTCAATGGGTGTTCTTGGGTGAGTTTCAAATTTTTTGAACCTCGTTAGAAGCTCGTTTGGATGTCAAAAATATTGAGTCGATGCGATCTCGATGCTTCTCATCTCCTATCGCATCGATGAATATTTACCCCATTATTCAGTGCAAATTCCAGTGAGCCAATGCGATATCGATGCATCGCGTCGACCCTATCGACGCGGCGCATCGGTCTGTGCATCTGTAAAACTTTGTATTTACCTAGCATAATCTAAGTCTCAATACATGAGTATTCATATATGAAATTTTTGAAAAAATCATTAATTTTTAGTTTAGAGCCTGCCATTGCGTAGGAAATTGAATTAGCTTTCCAACGATATAAAATTCACCAAAATCCAATAACCAGGTAAAAAGTTATGGCGATTTAAAGTTTTATTCATAAAACACCATTATTTTAACCCTTAGCGCATCGCGTATGCAGCCCAAATGACAATTGTTGATTTCCAGTATGACTCCATAATCGTGGCGCGTCGCGGGATAGGCCAATTTCCCGTTTGTCAATTTTTAGTGTGCCTCTGCGATTATGGCGTGTCGCGACGATGGAAAAATTGGCATCCCTAGGATTACCACGATGATGGTGCATCGCGACGTTTGTCCAGGTCCCAGTTGTCCCTTTTCCAGTGGCTTGGCACGATAGTGGCTCATCGCACCAAAGTCAAAAATTGAGATTTCAATTTCCAGCTTGTGTTTTTAAATTCGTTTAAGGGTATTTGGGTCTTTTTCCTAAGCCCTAAACTCATCCTCAACATGAAATTTAACCCCTAATTGACCTAAATACTCATCATTATTCACTTTCTCTCAAATTAAAAGTCCCCATTTTCAAGAACAAGAAATCCTAGCTCTCAAGAATTAAGGCCAAATCTCAAGAACTCACCATCAATCCTTCCAAATTCATCCATTCAGGTATGTTAAATGTTCATCCATGGATCCCTTTCATCCATGGAGTCCAAGTATCCATTTTAATTACAAATCTATCATCTTTTCAAGTTAATTTGATTTTAAAGTATGATTTCATCCATGAATCTCTATCTACTATTGATTTTATACCATGTTACCATGAAATTATTGTTATTATTCAATTCCTCATATTTTAATATTATTATTTATTGAACAAAACTATGATTTAGCTCTATTATGTCGGATTCATGCTATTTCTATATGTTTTAGAACATTCTTATGATTGTTTTGAACCATGAACTACAAGTGTTTGATAAAATGCCTACAAGAGTAAATATTTATGAAAGCCTTCATGCTATGTCCTTCAATGTTTGAGTGTCATTCTACTATTATCATTTTGAGTTCTGAGGGTATTGAATACCCAAAAACCATAGTTGTTTATTTGGTCTAGTCTCAGTATATTACAGAATAGTCTTCAGATTATACTATGAGCATTAGCAGAATAGTCAGATATAAGTCATTAAACTCAGAATAGTCTAGTATCTTAGTGTCTTTCAATTGGAAGTAGGATTTAGCACCGGGAGAGTGTAGGGATGGCGGCTTCCCCGTCAAATAGGCAGAGTCGTTAGTAGCAGTCCCTATACTCTAGAACTACGTAGCCAGTGTAGGATATGAGTAGTCACCCATCAGATTAGGCTTTACTATCTCGCAGGGGTCACCCGTCAGCTCAGGGTTGACACCCTTAGTCCTTTGGACATTATATTAGTTTAGTGGATCCACACAACCAGAGTTAGTACCCGTGGCACGGTATTAACACCCATCTAACTGGGGTTACAGGTTGGACCCCGATTAGCGCATATTGGGGCATGTCGGTTAGATGATACCTCCCACAATCTCAGATCCAGTCTCAGTTATAGTACTAGTTAGTTATTCAATCTTAGTTTTGTTTGACCAAAGCATACAAATTTTACTATTTCTATATTTCAGTTTACAGATTTTACTCAGTACATATTATATGCTTGGTCATGCATCCTTAGTGCCTATATCTTTTTCATGTATTTCCAGTATTTATAAATTCACATGCATATACAGTATTTACATGCTTTACATATCTCCAGTATCTATAGACTTCATGTTCTATACTCAGTACTTCATGATTTACATGGATATTCAGATAGTTTATTACTCCTATTCACGAAACCTTGCATGTCAGCCTACCTCATTTAGCATACCAGTACATTCAAAGTACTGATCGCATATCTTTTCTTTTGCTCTATGATGTCTTATATCATAGGTGCTGACTCTCAGTTCTCGGATCGCACCTAGAATCTCAGATTATCAGCAGCACAGTAGCAGTATGAGTCCTCATCATCCGAGGACAGATTATTTATTTCATGATTTTAGTCTAATAAGTTAGTTGGAGTTAGTTGGGGCCTATCCCATCAACTCACAGTATTCAGTCTAGAAGCTTTTCAGACACTACGGTTAGCTATTCAGACTATTCATATTTCGGTATTTTATCAGATTCATAATTCAGTAGTTATTTCATTATTAAAACCCTATGGTATTTCAGCTATTCTTTCACATTCATGATAATATTATTCAGTGCTCACAGCAGGTACCAGGTCATGGGTTAGCTTGTGGTCCCTCGGAACCATAAGCACCGTGTAACGACTAAGGGGTAATCTCGGGTCGTTACAGCGTCGCTGGGTGCAAATTGTCTGTAATTAAAATTCGCATCCAAAAGGGTAATTAAGTCAATTTCCTCACTCTTATTCCACCCAAAACATATAATTTTAGCCCAAATAGCAAAGATACCTCATTATTCATCTTTTTCATCTCTAATAACAAAACCCTAGCTCTAAGAATCAAGAACAAATTCCATAACTTCTACTCCAAGAAATCTTATAATTCAAAGTTCTAGGTTTAAGAACTTCAAGAGTAAGCTTCAAGAACACCATTAGAGAGTCAAGAATCAAGCTTTTACACTCAAATTCATCAACAAGGTATGTGGGGTTTATGAACAAGGATCCTCTTTCATCCTTGTGCCCAAAACTAAATTTTAACTACAAATTTACTTGATTTTATATGAAATTACATGATATTTGAATTAGGGTTCATACCCATTATTGTTAGTTGCCAGATTATGAATTTTTTTGAGAGATTTTGAAGTTGAATTGCATGTTTGTTCTCATATTTTCATGTCTATTGTAGTAAATTTCAGATTTTGAGTTGAATTATCATTAATTACATTATCAAGCATGAACTTTATGATGTTTTGACATGAACTTGATGCATGGGTTATTAAACCCAAGTTTATATGTTGATATTTCAAGAAATATGATGCTTTAAGCATTCTATGATCAGATTATTTACAGATTTTTAATAAAGTTTTGATCTTTTGATCCTCAGATAAGATTTGGAATCGAATCTACAAACTTATTACAGATTAATAAAAATCATATTAGCTTTACTTACAGATTAAATCAGATAAATGCATAACTGATTTTATAATAAACCCTTATGCTAGCTTTTAAAAGTGGATTTCTAATAGAATGAGCCTACAGATTAAAAGGGAGTAGTATTTAACACCGAGCGGTAAGTGTGAGATTAGTGTGTCCTATCTTTCATAGAACTACATAGCCAAACGTAGGTACAAATTCAAATTATTCCCATTTCTATATGGATGACAGATACAGATATGATCACTTAGACTTGGTTATACTCCTAGGCAAGAGTATGACACCTTTCCCCATCGTGAGGTTTTTCCCATAGGGTAAGAAGACGTTGGACTCTATGTTAGCTCATAAGGTTTATGTCGGTTAGAAGAACCTCCTTGCAGAATAGTTTATAAGATAATTCCTTAATTTTTTAAGCTTACAGCATAACAGACAAGAACAATAGAAAAATGTTTTAGAAAACTAAGCGTAAAGGCTCACAACTTTTCTCAGATATTTCTTTATAGTAAGACATTAGCAACAAAGTTCAGCTTTTAGATTTTTGGTATAAAAAGTGAGCCCTTTTTACACTTAGATAGCATGATTTATAGACAGAACACTAGTACAAATTTTAGAACTAAATATTGTGACTCACTAGATTTATTCAATATGTTTTATTACTCATGATTACAGACTTCAGTTTCTCAGTTAATCAAGCTTATGTGAGTCATCTTCATTTGGCATGCATTATTTTATAAAAAAAATTTATGACGATGAGATGATGTTTTATTTATGCATTCACCCCCATATACTCAGTACATCCTCAAAGTACTAATTCACATATACATCTTTGTGCTACATTGTCTCATAATGTAGGTTCAGGTGCTCAGTTTTAGCAGCGTGCGTGATTTTTTAGCATCTCCATCTACATATGACAGTTGGTGAGTCCTTATAGTTCGGGGACTTAGTTATTCAAATTTTCAGCTTAGATGATTCAGTATTCTTTTCAGACAGTTCGAGTCAGCTAGGGGTTTGTCCTAGTGACTCTCTAGTTATTAGTAGTAGAGGCTTGTCAGACTTCTAGATTTGATTCAAACTTATAGTATTTGGTTTTCAGAGATTAGATTCAGATTATTCTCATTTATTTCAGATGAATTTCTGCATTTAGTAAGACTTTTATTTCTATATTTTCCTTGTTATGAGATTCAAACTTAGTAGCAGGCAGACAGGGTTAGCTTAAGGCTACTCGTAGTCTTGAGCACCGTGTGATATCTCGGGACTAGGTTTTGGGGTGTTATAAACTTGGTTTCAGAGCCTAAGGTATATAAGAGTCCTAGGGAGTTAGACAAGCCGTATTACGTAGAGTCTTGATCATGGGTATAAATCGCACCATATTCATGAGCAAGAGGCAATGGGATGCTCTTAGGAAATCATCTCTTTCTTTCATGATCTATCATGTTTACGGTATCTCTATATTCTTTTAACTCATGCTCTCTCTTGATAACTGTTCAAAATACCTTCTCATCGAGCTAACGCCCGCAGAAATGATAACCAACCACCCCAGCCTGCTGACCCCCTAAACAAGAATGTATCCCATGCATTTTTGGGCTGCCTTTCAGACGTTAGCTCAAACTGTGATTGCTAATGTTCAAGCCAATAATCAGAATGCAGTTTCACATCAGCAAGAGGGTGATTTATCTGCAACCAGACTTTGTGACTTCATGAGAATAAATCCGCCGGAATTCTTTAGGTCAAAGGTAGGTGAGAACCCACAATTATATCTTGGTGAGGTGAAAAAGATCACCCACTTTATGCATTTTACTAAAGAGGAGAGTGTGGAATGGGATTCTTATAGGCTGAAGGATGTTGCTTATGATTGAGTGGTTATATGGAAGAAAGTTAGGGGTGAGAATATAGCTCCCATGAGTTGGCAAGTGTTTCAGTTTGCTTTTCTAGATAGATTCTTTATGCGTGAGTTGCGGGAAGCTAAGATTAAGGAGTTCATGAACTGAGGCAGGGCTCAATAACAGTGAAGGAGTACTGCCTTAAGTTTAACCAGCTATCTAAGTATGCTCCTGAGTTTATAGATGATACTAGATCTAGTATGGGTAAGTTTGTTACTAGAGTATCTGGACTAGTAGTCAAGGAGTATAGGGATGCCATGCTTATTGGAGACATGGATCTTTCTAGATTGATGACTCATGCCTAATAGATTAAGGCAGAAAAGTTGAAAGGATGAAATAGAAGTAATAAGAAGGCTAGAACTGGGCAGTTTGAGTATGACCAGTCAAGGTCTGCAGGGGGGAATCATTCACAGTTTTAGAATCATTTATCTATGCCAGCACCATCTTCAGCTAGTGCTCCTGCTCCTAGAGCTAGGAAGGATCAGTGGGGTAAGTCTTCTATGTCCAGATCTCAGAATACTATGACTGGAAGACCCAACTATCCTCCTTCTGCTATGTATGGTAAGAATCATCCTGGTGAGTGTTTGATGGGATAGAAAGGTTGTTATGGTTGTGGTAAGTTGGGTCATAGAATTAGAGAGTGTCTGCATGCTAAGTAGGGGAACAAGGATGTTCGTCCCCAAACTCAGGCTACTACTGCACCAGCTCCTCTAGGTCGCCCAATCTCTCCTCAGGGTGCATCGTCTAGTACCGGTGGTGGTCAGCGCCAGAATTGGTTCTATGCTTTACCATCCCATCAGGAGAAAGAGAGCTCCCTAGATGTTGTTATTGGTATGCTTTGTATCTTTCATCTTGATGTTTATTTGTTGTTAGACCCTGGGTTGAATTTCTCTTATATGACCACGTTAGTTGTAGTGAATTTTGAAATAGGCCCTCAAAATATTCCTGACCCCTTCTTAGTTTCTACCTCAGTGGGTGAGTCAGTTATTGCCAAACAGGTCTATAGAAAGTTTCCTATCACTGTCCTTCATAAAATCATGTTGGCAGGCTTAATAGAGTTAGATATGGTCGACTTTGACCTTATTCTTGGCATGGATTGGCTTCATTCTTGTTATGCATCCATATATTGTCGCACCCGAGTGGTGAAGTTTAAGTTTCCAGATGAACCAGTCTTTGAGTGGGAAAGTTATTCAGTGTCTCTTAAAAGTCTTTTCATATCCTATCTTAAAGCTAGAAAGTTGATTTCCAAAGGATGTATCTATCATCTAGTTCAAGTCAAAGATACTAAGTTTGAGACTCCAACAGTTCAGTCAGTCAGTGTAGTCAATGAGTTTCCTGATATCTTTCCTGAAGATTTGCCAGAGGTACCTCCCGATAGGGAAATAGAATTCGGTATTGACCTTCTCCTAGATACTTGGCCTATCTCTATTCCTTCATATCGTATGGCTCTAACTGATCTTAATGAGTTAAAAAAGCAGCTCAAAGATCTTTTAGATAAAGGTGTCATAAGGCCTAGTGTTTCTCCATGGGGCGCTTTCGTCCTATTCGTGCAAAAGAAAGATGGTTCTTTGCGAATGTGCATTGACTATCGTCAGCTGAATAAAGTCATAGTTAAAAATAAATATCCTCTTTCCCTAATTGATGATCTATTTTACCAACTCCAAGGTTCAAGTTACTTCTCAAAGATGGACCTTAGATCCGACTATCATCAGCTTAGAGTGAGAGAATGTGATATTCCAAAGACAGCTTTCAGAACCCATTGTCATTTTGAGTTTCTAGTCATGTCTTTCGGGCTAACAAATGCCCCAACAGTTTTCATGGACTTGATGAACAGAGTGTTCCAATAATATTTGGACATGGACATATTTGTCATAGTCTTTATAGATGATATCCTTGTCTATTCCCGTAGTGAGGATGATCATGCAGACCATCTTAGAATTGTGTTGTAAACTCTTAGAGACCACCAAATATTTGCTAAATTCAGTAAATGCGAATTTTGGCTAAGGTATGTATCTTTCCTCGATCATATTATTTCCAGTGAGGGCATTATAGTTGATCCCCGAAAGACAGAAGCAGTAAGGAATTGGTCTAGACCTATTTCTCTGTCAGATATTAGAAGTTTCTTGGGTTTAGATGGATATTATAGATGTTTCATTGAAGGTCTTTCATCCATTGCATCCCCTATGTCTAGATTGACTCAGAAGAAAGTTAAGTTCTAGTGGTCAGATTCATGTGAGAAGAGTTTTCAGGAGTTGAAGACTCGACTTACTTCAGCTCTAATTTTAGCATTACCTAATGGTACAGATGGGTTCATTGTGTATTGTGATGCTTCTAAAGTCGATCTAGATTGTGTTCTGATGCAGAGAGGCAAAGTTATAGCTTATGCCTCCAGACATCTTAAACCTCAAGAAAAGAATTACCCTACCCATGACCTTGAGTTAGCTATTTTATTTTTGCTTTGAAAATCTGGAGGAACTATCTTTATGGGATGCATGTTGATGTTTTAACGGATCATAAAATCTTGCAGTATGTGTTTACGTAGAGGGAATTAAATCTTTGTCAGAGAACATGTTTAGAATTATTGAAGGATTATGATATAAGTGTGTTGTATCATTTGGGCAAGGCCAATGCAGTGACAGACGCCTTTAGTAGATTGTCTATGGGCAGTGTTGCTCATATGGAGAATGATAAGAAAGAGTTGGTTTGGGAAGTTCATTGGTTAGAAAGATTGGGTGTTAGATTGGTTGATTTAGTGGAAGGGAATATTTGGTTACAGAGTATTTCCAAATCTTTTCTAGTTTCTGATATGAAAGAGAAGCAAGATAAGGATTTTAGTTTGGTCAAACTGAAGGATTCAGTTAAAGACCAAAAGGTAGAGGTTTTCTCCCAAGGGGGAGATGGTGTATTGAGGTACCAGAATAGATTGTCTGTGCCATGTTTTGATAATTTGAGGCAACAAATTATGGCAGAAGTGATGGTGTGCGTTATTCCAATCATCCAGGAACCACCAAGATATACCGCAACTTGCGGGAAATCTATTAGTGGAGTAGTATGAAGAGAGATATAGCAGAATTTATTGCAAAGTGTACAACTTGTCAGCAGGTTAAGGTAGAGTACCAAAAACCCGGTGGTATGTTGTAAGAGTTTGGTATCCCTACTTGGAAGTCGGAAGAGGTGAATATGGACTTTATGACTGGATTACCCTATTTGCATTGTCAGCATGATTCAAATTGGGTTATTGTAGACAAATTGACTAAGTCAGTGCTTTTCTTACCAGTTCACACGTCTTTCACAACGAAAGATTATGCCAAGTTGTATTTCAGAGAGCTAGTCATATTTTATGGAGTTTCTCTATGCATCATCTCAGATAGAGGTAATCAGTTTACCTTTCAGTTTTGGAAAGCTTTTCAGAAGGGTCTTGGTACCTAAGTTCATCTTAGTTCAGCTTTTCATTCGCAGACAGATGGTCAGGTAGAAAGGACCATTCCGACTCTAGAGGATATATTAAGGGCGTGTGTTCTTGACTTCAAAGGTAGTTGGGATGAGCATTTTCCATTGATTGAGTTCGCCTATAATAATAGTTATCATGCAAACATTCAGATGGCTTTGTTTGAAGCTCTTTATGGGAAGAGATGTAGATCGCCAGTTGGTTGGTTTGATGTGGATGAGGCCACTTTGATTGGGCCAGACATGGTGTTTTAAGACAAGGAGAAAGTTCTATTGATCCAAGAGAGATTGAGAGCAACCCAGAGTTGTCAAAAATCTTATGCAGACGTAAGAAAAAGAGATCTTGAGTTCGCTATAGACGATCTTGTGTATTTGAAAGTTTTACCCATGAAGGGGGTGAAGAGATTTGGTAAAAAATGGAATCTTAGTCCCCGATATGTAGGCCCCTTCCAAATTTTAAGTCATGTTAGGAAGGTAGCGTATGAGCTTGAGTTACCCGCAGATTTATCCTCAGTTCATCTAGTGTTCCATGTGTCCTTGTTGAAGAAGTGCACAGATGATTCAGCCATTATAGTTCCTCCAGAAAGTACAGATATTCAGAATAACCTTTCATATGAAGAAGTTCCAGTAGAAATTCTTGATCATCAAATCTGTAGGCTAAGGAACAAAGAAGTTCCCTTGGATAAAGTTCTGTGGCAAAATCATCTCGTTGAGGGTGCTACTTGGGAAGCAGAAGCAGATATGTGTACCAAGTATCCTCATCTCTTCTCCACAAATTCAAATTCATCTATATCTTCCTTCATTCAGTTCTTTTTTCAGTCTCAGATTAAGCTATATAGTTGTTTTCATGTAAACTCACGCACTCGCAGATCAGCTTAGTAGCTCAATATGTTTTAGATTCATTCATACATCTTATAGCCTCAGATTCCTCAGCATTTTCAGCTTAACTAGTCACATTCAAGGGCGAATGTTCTCAAGGGGGAGATATTGTAAGACCCCACAAAATCGTAGCTTAACTCAGTCCTTTAGAGCATGAAAAGAGGTCCCAGACTTAGAGAAATTCAGCTAAGTAATGACACTTAGTCTTATTTTAGGACCTCGGTATTTTCATGATTTTATTTATGACCCTTATGACCTTAAAATATCAATTTTTAAGTCGATTCATGATCAGGGAGGTCAATGGATGTTCTCGAGCGAGTTTCAAATTTTTCGTACCTCGTTAGAAGCTCGTTTGAATGTCAAAAATAGTGAGTCGGCACGATCTCGATGTGTTGCATTGCCTATCACGTTGATGGATATTTTCTCCAGCATTCAGTGCAAATTCCAGCGAGCCAATGTGATATCGATGCATCGCGTCGGCCATCGCGTCGGCCATCACGTCGACCCCATTGATGCGGTGCATCAGTCTGCACGTCGCTGGATGCAAATTTTTTGTAATTAAAATCCGCATCCAAAGGGGTAATTAAGTCAATTTTCCTACTCCTATTCCGCCCAAAACACACAATTTTAGCGCAAATAGCAAAGATACCTCAATATTCATCTTTTTCATCTCCAATAACAAAACCCTAGCTCTAAGAATCAAGAACAAATTCCATAACTCCTACTCCAAGAAATCTTATAATTCAAAATTCTGGGTTGAAGAACTTCAAGAGGAAGCTTCAAGAACATCATTAGGGATTTACATTCAAATTCATCAACAAGGTATGTGGGGTTTATGAACAAGGATCCTCTTTCATCCTTATACCCAAAACTAGCTTTTAATTACAAATTTACTTGATTTTATATGAAATTACATGAGATTTGAATTAAGATTCATACCCATTAGTGTTAGTTGCAAGATTATGAGTTTTTGAGAGATTTTTAAGTTGAATTGCATGTCTATTTTCATATTTTCATGCCTATTGCAGAAAAATTCAGATTTTTAGTTGAATTATCATTAATTACATTATCAAGCATGAACTTTATGATGTTTTGACATGAACTTGATGCATGGGTTATTAAACTCAAGTTTATATGTTGATATTTCAAGAAAGATGATGTTTTAAGCATTCTATGATCAGATTATTTACAAATTTTTAATAAGGCTTTGGTCTTTTGTTCCTCAGATAAAATTTGGAATCCACTCTACAGACTTATTACAGATTAACAAAAATCATATTACCTTTACTTACAGATTTAAATGAGATAAATTCATAATTGGTTTCATAATAAACCCTTATGCTAGCTTTTAAAAGTGGATTTCCAACAGAATGAGCCTACAGATTAAAAGGGAGTAGTATTTAGCACTGAGCAGAAAGTGTGGGATTAGTGTGTCCTATCTTCCAAAGAACTACGTAGCCAAACATAGGTACAGATTCAGATTATTTCTATTTCTATATGGATGAAAGATACAGATGTGATGACTTAGACTTGGTTATACTCCTAGGAAAGAGTATGACACCTCTCCCCATCATGAGGTTTTCCTCATAGGGTAAAAAGACGTTGGACTCTCTGTTAGCTCACAAGGTTTATGTTGGTTAGAAGAACCTCCCTTGCAGAACAGTTTATAAGATAATTTCTTAAAGTTTTAACCTTACAGCATAACAAACAAGAACAACAGAAAAGGGTTTTAGAAAACTAAGCATAAAGGCTAACAACTTTTCTCAGATATTGCTTTACAGCAAGACATTAGCTACAGACTTCAGCTTTTAGATTTCAGATATAAAAAGTGAGCCTTTTTTACACTTAGATAGCATGATTTATAGACAGAACACTAGTACAACTTTTAGAACTAAATGTTATGACTCACTAGATTTATTCAATATGTTTTACTACTCATGATTACAGACTTCAGTTTCTCAATTACTCAAGCTTATGTGAGTCATCTACATTTGGCATGCATTATTTTATAAATTTTTATGATGATGAGATGATGTTTTACTTATGTATTCACCCCCATATACTCAGTACATCCTCAAAGTACTAATCCACATATACATCTTTGTGCTACATTGTCTCATAATGTAGGTTCAGGTGCTCAGTTTTAGCAGCGTGCATGATTTTTTAGCATATCCATCTACATATGACAGTTGGTGAGTCCTCATAGTTTGGGGACTTAGTTATTCAGCTTTTCAGCTTAGATGAGTCAGTATTCTTTTCAGACAGTTTGAGTCAGCTGGGTGTTTGTCCTAGTGACTCTCTAGTTATTAGTAGTAGAGGCTTGTCAGACTGCTAGATTTGATTCAAACTTACAGTATTTAGTTTTCAGAGATTAGATTTAGATTATTCTCAGTTATTTCATGCGAATTTCCATATTTAGTATGACTTTTATGTCTATATTTTCCTTGTTATGAGATCCAGACATAGTAGCTGGTAGACAGGGTTAGCTTAAGGCTACTCGTAGTCTTGAGCACCGTGTGACGTCTCGGGACCAAATTCTAGGGCGTTACATTGGTAGGTTATTGGACATTGCTGGACATGGCTTCAAAGCTATGATGTTGTTAAAAGATCTCAAGGATAAAGCCATACTAATGAAGTATAAGGAACAATTGTGCTTAGTTTGTTTGCCCATTTCGTTATATTGGTAAGAGACGTCTGCAAAGTTATAGAAGATGATTTGTTGGAGCTTGCTGAGGTTATTGAGAAATTCAACAATGATCTTTGGGGATATGACAACTATAAGTTGACTGCCAAATATTTATTGATAAAGCTATACCCAAAGATGATCTCTTTATATGACTTTCCTTGGGCTTTCATGATAAATTTAATCACTATTTGTTTACGCTTGCATTAGTTTATAATTATATTGAATATTATTATCACTTTTTTATATTTGCTTCCTGTTTACATTTTTTAGGCCTGGGCATTTTAAGCCATTCCTTCCCTCCGAAAGCAGGTCAAGAATTACTCGAATGAGGTTTCTCATTCAAGGATCCTTAGGTGGTTGGCTGCAAAGAGCGACACAAAAATTAAGGAGGTTGATGTCTTTAACCCTCCGAATGATACAGTAAGTTTTCTTTCAAATAAAATAATTTGATTCAAAGAAAGATATTAAAATAATATTTCATATATTGCAATAGATTGGTAATCTGTTGTAATTTATCTTAACAAATTACCTGTCTGGTGCAACAGATTGGTAATATATTGAGATAGATGAGTCATTTTTGAAACAGATTACCCACTTGTTGCTTTGGTTCTCTGAACCTCACTTAATAGATTAACAATGTACTGCAACTTATGCAACAGAATGGTAATATGATGCAATAGATGGTTAATCTGTTGCCACATATGAATCATCTGTTGAAACATAAACATCATCTATTGCATAAGTTGTCTATGTTAATATATTACCCAACCAACTGCAAATTTATATTTCATTTAAATGTATCTATCTATTTTTTAGGTTGTGCATCCGTGGATTGTGCCTATTAAACAGGAGTTACAGATGGCTTTTTTTATTACTCTAGGTCTTATTGATACAATAACAAACTCAACGGAGGAGTTAATAAAGAAGTAATTAGCTAGAGCAACAACCATTAGAAGAGTAGTTAGGCAAGGTCATCCTAATGTCCTAATGTTGAGGTTCTTCATGACCAACCTGTTGCAATAGATCCAGGTGCTGCTTCTGGGGGTGTTGCTGGTGGAGTTTTTCATGTTGGTGGTAGCCATGCTAATGCTACCGCTAGTCATGATGATGAGCATATTGATGGTTAAGAAAAAATAAATATGTTTGAAATCACCCCTTACACTGGTCACTCTCACCCTTATAGTGGTCCCTCTCACCCCTTTTCACCCTCATGTTCTCATTGCAAATGAAAAGACTTCATTTACAAACAAGATAAAGTCTTTGAAAGAGTAGATTTTATCGCTAAATCTATCAAGAAATTAAATCCAAGAGGGGTGTCATACCATCCAAGAAGGTGAGTGAGCCATACACTCTTATAGTGGAGGTTAGGAAGAATAAAAAAGCAATTAGACATATACTCTCAATTATGAAACCAAAAATAATCGCAACTCCTCCTCCTCCAAAAGTTGTTAAAGTTTAGGGAACGTTGAAGAAAGTGGACATATACATGAAACTTGACGAAAAACAAAAGGTTGTTCTGAGAAAGACCATAAATTTCAAGAAATGCGCAAAAACCTTCACCATTAATACCTTTTCCCCCCAAAACTTTAAGAAGAGTACAAATATGTACGTGTGGTATGTGGACACGGTAAGTTTACCTTTCCTAATCTAGACTTCTAATCTACTTCATGAAGAAGAAGCTATGAAACAAATGTGTCATTATTTATAACGACTGTATATTTTGGTATAACTGGTGGTGGTTCTGTTGCAAGATAGTACCCATCTGTTGTCTAAGTTGCATTAGATGGGCAGTCTGTTAACAGATTCAGGGAACCCTGTGCAACAGATGGTCCATCCATTGCATCTTTCCACTTTGTTTTTCTTTTTTTAAACTTACTAACCCAATTAAAATTGTCTTCTTATATCACAGTATGTTGATGAAATTCTCTGTCGCATGAGGGGCAGAAAATTAACGTACCCAGATGCTTATGATATTGGTGATAGGATAATGGACCTCAAATTCTACAATATTCAAGGATAGGTACGATGAGCTTATTAAGCTAGTGTCAACTCCCGCTAGCTCGAGATTTGATTCGTTAGTTTCTGGGTTTGAATGGGATAAAGATATGATTAATTATGTTAGAGAGAAGAGGCCATATCCATACGACAAGGATTGGACCAAAGAAAAAAGGATACTTGTAGTCATGAACGTGGAGAAAAAATATTTTCTGTCTGTTGAGATACTACTCGAAGAGGCAATGATGAAGGTTTATGACTGCAACTTACCTGCCTTCTACGAGACTAATTTTTTTTACCAAGATTCAGTCACTATTGGCATTGTTCCCAAACTTGTTGAGGTAGAGTAAACTGATGAATAGTTTAACAGCGGAAGTATTGAAGCAAACATGGAATTTTAAAGGTCAAAACAAGGACAAACACCTTCAAAATATAAAACTGGTGCCGCATACGGGTCTTACACGCTTTCTCACATTGAATGTTTGCTAATCGGCATAGAAATATCCAATCCAATGTCCTTTCTGTGCGACAACTTTTTGGCCAAGATGCAAAAGGTCAGGGCTTATGGGGTACTAACTTAATTCTTGGAGCCTATGTATAAAAAAGAAGATGTAGAAACACAAACACCATGATAATTTTTATTTCATGATAATTTTTTATATTTGATGAAAATTGAAGTTTTTATTATGTAACAAATTATTTATTTATTTTAACAGATGGTCTATCATTTCTGACAGATAGTTTATATATTGCAATAGGTTGGTCATTTGTTGCATTATGCAGAAGTTTCTATCAAAGTCTATTTGTTGCAACAAATAGATCATCTATTGGAACAAATAAAAAATAGTAGGAAGACCTATTTGATAATATCCAACAGATGACCTATATGTTGCAATATATGTCTAAATCTATTTGACAATTTCCAACAGATATGTCGTCTGTTGCAACAGATACATTATTTGTTGTAATATTTGAATCTAGTATTTCATTTCAATTAATAAGTTCAAATCTAAATATAACATAGACAAAATAAAATAAATTGAAGGCTTCATAAATTACATGAAATAAATCAACAAATAAATAAAATATAAAAAAATTATTTTGGGTACAGAAGATCTACTCAGCAAATAAATCAATAATTTAAGTTTTGGTGCCAAAAATTTCTAAAGGGAGGTTATTACTTTGACAGACTCACGCTATAAAGATCTACTTAGTATGGACAAGTTGTTATTCATCCGGTGCTATGAAATTTGGCTTTGGTCATCATGGATCTTTAATGTCGCTTGCTTTCGGTTTTTGAGCTTTCGCTTCTTCGTATTTCAATAAAAGAGTAGCATAGATTTAGCGGAGTAATCCAACATCAAGTCCATCATTTGGTTATTATAATCCATCGCTCAAATACTCGGGGTAAGCGGCAACAAAAAAATCATAATCCCTGATGTTAGCCCAAAATTGTTTTAATGGTGACTTTAAAAGTAATCCTTCTATTTCAGGAAAACAACATATCATCAAATCACACAAGGAAGGAAGATCAAGGATAGAATCAAGAATTAAAAGGAAAGACCAATGCCATACAAGGAAAAACTCAAGAGGCCAAAGCTGCATATGGAAAGTATATCAAATCAGCTTTTCCACATATTCCCTCGAAGATTCTTAACTTTCAAAATAGGAATAAGGAATCAACTTTTCTACCATCCAGCTAGACACCTTTCTTACGTGAAAACTCAAATCAATCAGTAAAAAAAATCTATGGAGATCTCAGCTCATATCACTTAAATCAAATTCAAGAGTGATTGAGTCAAATCCCTTGGGTTACCTTATAGAGCAATCAATCAAGAATCAAAGGAACGATTCTTGATCTCTCTCTTAGACTATTTATAGGCTGTCCTATTTTTGCATCATTAGACATCTTCACTTGAGAAAATAGTCTAAGTACTTCTTATCTTTGGAAATTCACTATAATTATATAAAATATTATGTTAAGAGTGAAAAAAAGAGAGAAGAGAATAGATAGTGTTATGAGTTGAGGTAGTGACCAGAGAAGAGAACTGAAGTTTGTTTCAGTTCAAGCACAAAGCATCAAGCTACTCACCATACTTTACTCCATCAAATTTTCTCTAAAGGGAACCCTTGTAACCTAAGGGTATTGGAAGTAGGCACCACAAAGGTATTCTGAACCAGTATAAATCACTGTGTCAATATTTTGTGCTCTACTTTATTACTTTCTTACATTAGCATTTGTTGCACTAACCTTGTTCTGCAGGTAAGTCAATTGGAACACCAACTCAGTCAACTATTGTTTAACTATTTTTAAAATGTGAGTCAATTCACCCCTCCCCTATTGAGTATCAATTGGTATTAGATCCTGGCCTCACCTATCAGCCGCCTAACAACACGTGAGGCAAAGATCCCATGGCTAACAATCAAATACCTGGATCAATCCTGCAAGATGGGCATTCATCAAATTGACCTCTATATTTCAATGGACAATATTACTCTCACAGAAAGAAAAGTTTTAGAATCTTCGTTAAGTCCAATGACTTCCAAGACTGGTTGGTCATTAAGAAAGGACCTAAACCCATCCCTGGAATTACTTCAAAGGATTCAACCAACAAGGATTCAACTAGCGATAAAATTAATCTATAAACCTTTGATATCACCAAATAACAACAAGAGGTAATACAAACTAACACAAGAGCTATTAGTTTGCTTTATTGTGAAGTCAGTGGATCTGAATATGACAAGATATCAACGTGTGAAACTGTAAAGGAAATATGGGATAAGCTTGAAGTCACGTATGAGGGAACCACGAAGGTGATGGAAACTAAAATCAGCACCTTGGTGAACGAGTTTGAATTATTTTGAATGACTGAAGAAAAAAACATTGAATCAATGTTTTCTCTATTAAGAAAAATTGTAGCTGAACTTAAATCAATGGGAATGGTTTATCCAAATGGGCTACAAGTAATAAAACTTCTCAAAAGCTTACCCAAAGACAGGGAAACTAAAGCCACCATTCTAGAAGACAAAGATCTCAACAAAATGATGTATGATGAGTTATGGGGAAACCTCATGGCTTATGAACAAAATCACACCAAAAGACATGCTAATGAAGAGAAAAGAAAATCAATGGCCTTGAATGTCTCAAATTATGAAGATGAGGAACATGAAGCTAAAAAAGATAATGAAGTGCATGCCTTGATAAATCGTGGAGTCAGACATATCTTGAGGCAGCGAAGACAACGACCCCAGCAAGATTATAGGAGCAACAAAAGCTCAAAAAATGATAATAAGTGCTATAATTGTGGAAAATTGGTCCATATGAAAATAAATTATCCCAATCTAAAAAGAAGAAGTTCCAAAAGGTAGACCAACTCAAAGTCCATGGGGGCATAGAGTGATGAAGATGTTTTGGATGACGAACTAGGAGAAACTGCCAACATATGTTTCATGGACATCGGAGAATCAGGAGGGGTAAGTACTCAAAATTGCACACAATGTCAAAATTCGTAAACCACTCTTGATTTAGTTATTGATGATCTTCAAAAAATAATCGATAAGTATAACAAACTTGCTAAAGAAATAAAGGACTGGAAAATTCTGCTTGAGGCAAGTCAAATTGAAATCGACTTGCTTCAAGAACTAGGTGAAGTCAAAATACAACTAAGTAGCATTAAGAAATTACCTAGCAAAGGATCTGACACATCAAATAACTCTTCAAAAAATTCTTTTCTTACTCGATCAACAAGATTTCATTCTGCAAATTCTTCTTTTAAAAACAACACTCTTACTTGCTTTTCATGTGGACAAATTCGGCATAAATCCTTTAACTACAGACTTAAGAACAATTCATCTGGAGAGTGGATTTGGAAACCCAAGGATCAAATTGCTGAAAATTTACACACTAACTCTCAAGGACCCAAGAACAATTGGGTACCTAAAAGAAATTGTTTTATTTGTCTTGCAGGAACAATTGGGTGTTATATAGTGGGTGTTCCAGGAACATGACAAGAAAAAATAAAAATTTCAATTTTTTAAAGAAAATTAATGGAGGACATGACAGATTTGGAGATAACACAAAAGGAGAAGTGATCGGAGTGGGCACAATTATAATTAGTCCCTCTTGTTACTTAATTGAAGTATATTTGGTAGATGGATTAAAGCACAACCTTTTCAACATCAGTCAATTATGTGACACTAGATTTGACGTTCTATTCAACAAAATCAGATGCACCATTAGTAACAAAGAAAAAAATATCACCCTCATCGGTGATCGAGTTGAGAATTTCTATGTCCTTAATAATGTTGATTTTCCTACTGCAGTTGCAAATGATCCTTGGATTTGGCACAGAAAATTGGGTTATGCAAGCATGTATATAATTGAGAATCTTTTAAGACATGAATTAGTATTGGGACTACCAAAATTAAATATTTCAAAAACTCAATTATTTAATGTATGCCAACTAGGCAAGCAAACCTGTTCTTCCTTCAAACCAAGGACATTGTTAGCACCTCAAAACCTCTTCAAATCTTACATATGGACATTTTTAGTCCTACCAGAACTTCAAGCATCGGAGGTAAGAATTATGCTTTTGTTATTGTTGATGATTTCTCACGATTCACTTGGGATATGTTTCTAGCACATAAAGATAAAGCTTTTCCAAACTTCGAAGCCTTCTGCAAAAAGGTGCAAAGTGAAAATGGGTATTTCATCACTACCATCCACGGTGATCATGGAAGAGAATTGAAAATAAAAGTTTTGAAGACTTCTGCAATCAACATGGGTACATTCAAAATTTCTCATCTCCGAGATGTCCTAAACAGAACGCTATTGTAGAAAGAAAGAATCGGTCTCTTTAAAACACTGCCAGAACCATGCTAATTGAAAATAACCTACCTGATCTCTTTTGGACAGAAGCTGTAAGTACCGCTTGTCATATCATCAACAAATGTCTCATCCGGATCATCTTGAAGAAGACTCCATATGAACTTTGGAACGATAAAAATCCTAATCTAGGCTATCTTCATATCTTTGGCTGTAAGTGTTTCATTCACAACAATGGTAAGAGTAATCTTGGAAAATTTGATCCTTGAAGTTAAGAAGGTATATTTATGGTCTATTCTCCTTCCAGTAGATGTTATAGAGCTTTTAATAAATGAACCTTGCCTATTGAAGAATCTATTCATGTTGTTCTCAATGACTCTAACCCCGTAAATCTAGTTTTTGGCAATTTTGAGATTGATGTAGGTGATGACCAAGTTGACATTATCAGACCTTCCACCTCATTACAAAATGAGGAAACCTCAACCTACGAGATAATGCAGTCAACTGACAAGGTACCACGTCAACTGACGTTGAAAATAAAAGTGTTACAGAACCTACCAAACCTATAAATATTCCCCGAGAATGGAGAAATGAAGTAATTTTTCCACATGAATTCATTACTGGAAATCCTAATGCAAAAATGCATATCATTGCTTCTTAAAAAAGGCAAGCATCAATTGCTCTCATATCTCAAATTGAACCCAAAAGAATTGGCGAGGCCTTGAACAATGAATCATGGATAAAGGCTATAAAAGAAGAACTAGATCAATTTGAGAGAATTCAAGTATGGTCCCTTGTTCAACGTCCCAAAAATATCTCTATGATTTGTACTAAATGGGTTTTTAGAAACAAGCTGAACGAAGAGGGTAATGTAGGATTGAATAAGACAAGATTAGTTGCCCAAGGATACTCCCAACAGGAAGGTTTTGACTACGATGAAACCTTTTCTCCGTTTGCTAGGTTAGAATTGATTCGAGTCTTATTAGCTTATGCATATTTTTAACATTTTAAACTTTTTCAAATGGATGTAAAAAATTCCTATCTAAATGGTTTTATTAAAGAGGAATTTTTTTGTTAAACAACCTCTGGGTTTTGAAAATCCCTCTTGTCCCAATTATGTTTTCAAATTATCGAAAGCCTTGTATGGACTCAAACAAGCCCCTATAGCTTTGGTATGAGCCCCTAAGTTCCTTTCAGATTAAAAGAAATTTTCAAAGAGGTAAAATTGATAATACCCTATTTATTCAATGATGTTCTTCAAATTCTCTAATTATTCAAATATATGTTGATGACATTATATTTAGTAGCTCTAACCCCATGCTTTGTGAGAATTTTGCTAAACTAATGAAGGGAGAATTTTAAATGAGCATGATGGGAGAACTCACATTCTTCCTAGGACTTCAAATAAGGCAGTCAACTAGTGGAACCTTTATTAGTCAGACCAAGTACACCAAGGAGCTTATAAAGAAATTCGGAATGGAGAAAGGTAAGGCTTATGGAACTCCAATGATCCCCTCATCATGCTTGGAAATCAATGTTGCTGGAAAAGAAGTTGATGAAAAAATGTATCGTGGGATGATTGGTTCACTCCCCTATCTCACATCTAGTCGCCCTAATATATTATGTTTAGTGTATGCAAATGCGTAAGATTCCAGGCATCTCCGAAGGAATCCCCTCTCACTGTAGTAAAGAGAATCATCCGATATCTCATAGGGACTGAGGAACTCATCCAATGGTATCCTCATGCTAATAATTTGGATCTTATTGATACTCAGATGCTCACTACACAGGTGATAAATTAGATTAAAAAAGTACTAGTAGAACTTGTCAAATCCTTGGCGAATCTCTTATTTCCTGGCATAGTAAGAAGTAATCTTCCGTAGCTCTCTACAACTGAGGCCAAATATCTAGCTCTCGGAAGTTGTGGACCTCAATTCTCTAGAAGAAACACCAATTACTTGATTATGATCTGACTTTTGATAATGCGCCTATATTATGTGTTAATACGAGTGCTATTAATCTTTTCAAATATACTGTGCATCATTCTAGAGCTAAGCACATTGATATCAAACATCATTTCATTAGAGATCATGTTGAACGTGATGATTTTTCTCTTGAATTTATAGATACCAAAAATCAACTTGCTGATATTTTTACAAAATCCCTGCTATAAGAAATATTTTGCTTTTTAAGAAACTGTCTTGGGGGTATGCAACCTGTTTTAATTCTCTATTTTTTGTATTTTAAAAAAAAATTATAAAAAGATTAAAATAAATTTCGTTTCCAAACTTTCTGAAAATAAGTCTTGGAATATGTTTTTTCCATAAATTGTGCATAATTATTTTCTTTCCATATATTAATCATATCTCTTAATTCATATTGTCAAAAAAAATTGTGTCACCTCATTTTTACAAATATTTTCTTTTCGTCTTCCGACTCTTCACATTAATCAGTCGTCTTCTTTTTCTGTATTTAAACCCTCAATCTTCCCTCTTCCTTCTTATACGCTTCTTTCTCCTTCATCTTTACCCTTTTCTCCACATAACACCTCCAAGCTATGGCCTCTTCCCCTCCTCAAAACTTTCATCGAATTAACAAAAGAAAACAAAACTTCCTTTCCCTTCTGTACCCATAGAAATCTCTAACTCCTCTATGGATATTGCACCAACCTTGTCTGAAATGAAGAAGAAATCCTCTCCTTAATCCAAGAAGCCTAAAGTAGATCAGTGTAAAAAAAATTCTCTGGAAGACATGTAGACATTTTGGAGCCCCGATGAAAAAGCCCGTTTCTTGATCTTTCAGGATAGACCCATTGTGTAACGCCCCAAGAGTACACCCTAGATTCCACACGGTGCTTACGGTCACAAGTAACCACAAGCTAACCCATGATACTGGTACCTGCTTTGAGCACTAGGTAAAACTGATAACAAAAGATCATATACGGAATTTAACTGAAAAATGCCATAAGGTTTTAAATCATAGTTCTGATAATGTCTGTAAAACAATACTGTTAATACTGATAAAATGGCTGATAATAACAACTAAAAATTGACTGACTGTCTTTACTAGTTTGAAAGCCTCTAAACTGTTTGACTGTGTAGTTGATGGGACAAGCCCCCAACTAACTCTGACTGACTAAATAGCTGAACTACTAACATAACTGAATATAATAACTCATCCTCAAAGGATGAGGACTCACCACGGCTGCTTCTACTGATGCACTAGAAAGTCTAAGTACGATAAAAAATTTGAGCATCAAAACCTATGATATAAGACATCATAGCGCAAGAAACAAGTATGCGATCAGTACTTTGAATATACTGGTATACTACATGAGGTTAGGCTGATATGCATGGGTTCATGTACATGAGTAATAACTGACTGAATGTATAGCATGAGGTATTGAGTAAGAATGCATGTAAACTATAAAGAATGAGAATACATGACCAAGTATAAAACAAGTTCTGAAATAGTTTGTAAACTAAAATACTAAAATTTGGTAACTGAATAACTGATAAACTATATGCTATGGTCAATCAAAACTGAACTGAATTCTAAACTGAGTACTGAAACTAAAACTATGGGAGGTATCAACTAACTGACATGCCCCATTCTAAGCTAATCGAGGTCCAACTTGTGACCCTAGTTGGAAGGGTTCTAGTACCTTGCTACGAGTACTAACAATGGATGTGGAGTCAGTCCTAACTTTGCGGGTGACTCCTGAGATCAGTCCTAAATTGACGGGTGATCCTTGAGAGTGTCATTCCTTAATTGGTGGGTGACATCTCATAACCTACGCTGGATACGTAGTTCTGGAACTTAAGGATTTCTCCTAAGGATCTAGTCCTAATTGGCGAGTGAGCCCCCATCCCTAGGTTCCTCGGTGCTAAATCCTACTCCCAACTGAATGACACTAATTACTGGACTTAACTAACTTAACTGGTTAAGTAACTGATCGTGAAGGCTCACTGAGTGGTAATGCTCATGATTTATCTAAAACTATTCTGAAGCTACTGAAACTAAGTAAACAGCAAAATTTCGGGTATTCATAATTCCTAGGATTCGATTGCAATAACAATAGGACCACATGAAAGTTTTGAAACCATGGAAGGATATCATTATTCACAATTATTCCCTTAAGCATCTCATCAAACACATGGGGACTAAGACTTTAACATGGGGATGTTTTTTAAACATGAAAAGATAACACCATCACATGACCAAATCATAAACTGAGGTTTTTATTCTGAATTTGTATGAACATGATATGGAAGTCACAATATTTAAAACATGCTATAATGCCTTCTAGGTGAAATCAATTGAAAACATAACTTGAAAATTGAATTACCAAGATATAGCTAAACATACTTCAACTTTTAACGTGTAAGGACTCTTTCTATCAAAAAGCTCTTGGAAACATAACAAAGAGTCATTATTTAAACCCCAATCATTTAGACATTTCATCAAACACTTGAAATTCAAAGACTTGAGCATGAGAATATCCAAAACAAGAGATGCTAACATAATTGAAATACTACCAATTAAGGATTTAGGGATTTAACATGCGAATAGCACTATTCAAACGTGTAAGGTTTAATTTCAACAACAATTACTTGTAAATATCATGTAAAATAGAAATTCATGGGAGTTCATGGATAGATTTCATAATAACATGTAAATATCATTCTTTTAAACTTGAAATTTGGGTTCTTGGACTTCATGGGTGGAAAAGTCCCATGGATGAACATCTACCATACCTGCTTGAAGAATTCGTGAAGTTCTTGGTGGGTTTCTTGAGAATTGACCTTGAATATTGAAGAGCTAGGGATTGTTATTGAGAGAAGGTTTCTTAAATATGAGATAATTGTGAAATAAGAGGAAAATGATGCTCTCTTGGGACCTAAATCCCGTGTTTTGGATGAATTGGGTGAAGGGAAAAGACCCAAATGCCCTTGAAAAAATGTGACTGGAAGATGGAAATTTTGGGAGTATGCTATGGAGAGCTTAAATGGAGCATGATATGCATTCTATATCGCATGCTCCCTCAGGGGTGAAATGGAGCGTGCATCGCATGCTAATCGCGTGACCTCACTGCCCCTCTCACGAAAATGGCTATAACTTTTAGCTCAAGTATTGGATTAAGGCGAAATTGGTATCATTGGAAAGTTGAATCAATTATATACAATTTGCTGGGTCTTGAGCTACAAAATTCTACGTCTATAAAAATTTATACATGTTCAAAGTAGACCCTTGTAGAATCGAATATCAAACTTTAGACTAATCAAAGGATCTTAGCTCAACTTTTTTCTAAGTGATTCTTAAGAACATTTTTCACCTAGAAATCACTTTACATGCTAGGATAAAGATCATGACATATCTATTCAAAAGAAATTCATGGGATTAGATTCAACACACGTAATAATGACACTTCAAAGTATAGCCCATTAAATATGGGGTATTACACATCGCTATGGAAAGAATTGTGAATCTCAGGCAACTAACTGATTGCAAGTGTCTTGTGAGTGATTACCTTGATTTCCAAAAATTTCATCTAATTTTCTCTCTCTGTGATAATGAGATGGTTGAAATTCCTGTCAAGATGTTTTTTGCTATTCTTCGCATGTCAAAAGACAACAGTGAACTGGAAACCCTGGTCTTAGGAAATCGAATTGTGGTAAGAAAATATCTTTTTGAAAAATTATTTGATACAAAATTCTCTGGGAGTATTCCTTTCTTCTCTGGAAGTTGGCCTGAGGATTTTGAAGTAAGCCTTGAAGAGGCAAAACAAGTGATTGCTGAAGAAGGTTCAAATCCTAATTACCTAGGTCCCTCAACTATGTGCTTTGAACATCGGATTTTGGCTCGTGGCCACTTCACTGCTGCCACATAAGTGTTCTCTTAGCACTCTCTCTATTCGTGATATATTTATGGTTTACTGTCTGTTGCAAAAAATTAAAATAAATTAGGCTGAATGGATGATTGGTATATGTTTGAAAGTGCTCAAGATTCTAACCCTTCTGCTAGTTTACCATATGGGATGATAATTACTCAAATTTTAAAGGATATTGACATTAATCTCTGTGGATGTCGTGAGAAGGAAACATCCTCTACTTATGATTCTATGGCGTTCTTTTGCATGGTATATATTTTGTATAATGGAAAATGGATTTATAAATCTACACCCTATCCCAAAATTACTCCCTCTAGAGAAGGATCATCTTCCCAAACTCCTAGTGTTTCTATCTTGCAGGCATCGATGGACTCTCTATTCGAGCAAAACTTGAAATTAAAAGGAATCCTCAATACTAATATGAAAAAGCTAGATAAAATTCAGGACAATCTATTGCAAGTAAAATTCCACTCTAATGTAATTGGGACAGATGTTGGAAAGATGCTAATTTAGAAAGAACAACTAAAGAAAGAAGGAGTTCGGTCCATCAATGTTATTCTTGATCAAGTTGACAATCGCTTTGCCGCTATCGAAGTTTCCCAGAATGAACTTGTTGTTGCCATTCAAAACTCCTACTCTTCCTTGTCCAAGCGTATTGAAAAATCCTACTATCTCTTTTCTGAAGCAGTGTTCAACACTCTGAAATACTTCCTTGCTGATTGTTAAACTCAACGTTCATTTTTGTTACCCCTCTTCTAGACTGTTCTGATGATGAAGGGGGAGAATAATTTTATATGGTCTTATGCTACTCTCTTTATATTTTGTGGTATGCTGCAAGTTTTAGTTGGTTTAGACTCCTTATATTTTTGTGGTATGTTGCCAATTTTAGTTGGTTTTAGACTCTTTATATTTTTGTGGTATGTTGCCAGTTTGTAGTTGGATTTTAGAATCTTTATGTTAGCGTGGAATGTTGCAGCTATGCGCTTTTATTTTTAAACTATCATAAACTAAGTGACTCCGGTACAATGGTATTCCTTTGTATTTTCCTGCCTTATAAATTCTTACTGATGCATATGAACATAGTATACTATGTTTCTTGTAAAGTGTTGCCGTCATGGAAATCTCGGAGCTACTCAAATCCAAGAATGCAACATCTATCTAATAGTGAGGGGGAGTAATAAATCAAGGGGAGTACAAATCATCACAAGCTATCAAAATAGTCAGGGAAGTATCCATCTCTCATATATCTCTCGTTGGTGTCATCATAAAAAAAGGGGAGATTGTTAGCCCGAAATTATTTTAACGGTGACTCAAAAAATATTCCTTCTATTTCAGGAAAACAACACATCATCAAAACACACAAGGAAGGAAGATCAAGGATAGAATCAAGACTTATATGGAAAGACCAATCAAGACCAATGACATACAAGGAAAAACTTAAGAGGACAAAGCAACTGCATATGGAAAGTCTATCAAATCAGCCTCTCCACATATTCCCTGGAAGATTCTTAACTTCCAAAAAAGGAAGAAGGAATAAACTCTTCTACCATCCATCTAGACACCTTCCTTACGTGAAAACTCAAATCAATCAGTCAACAAAATCTATGGAGATCTCTGATCATATCACTCAAATCAAATTGAAGAGTGATTTAGTCAAATCCCTTGGGTTACTTTATATAGCAATCAATCAAGAATCAAAGGAATGATTCTTGATATCTATCTTAGACTATTTATAGGCTCTCTTATTTTAGCATCATTGTACAACTTCACTTGAGCAAATAGTCCAACCACTTCTTATCTTTGCAAATTCGTTGTAATCATAGAAAATATTATGTTATGAGTGGAAAAAAAAGAATAGATAGTGTTACAACTTGAGATTGTGACCAGAGAAGAGAACTGAATTTTGTTTCAGTTCAAGGACAAAGCATCAATCTACTTACTGTACTTTACTCCATCAAATTTTCTCTAAAGGGAACCCTTGCAACCCAAGAGTACTGGAAGTAGGAACCACAAGGGTGTTCCGAACACAGTATTAATCACCGTGTCAATATTTTGCGCTTTGCTTTATTACTCTCTTACATTAGCATTTGCTTCACTAACCTTGTTTTGCAGATAAGTCAACTGGAACACCAGCTCAGTCGACTGTTGTTAAACTGATTTTAAAAAGTAACTCAATTCACCCCTCCCCTCTTGAGTATCACTCGCGTTTGTAAAAATCAGATGATCCATATCTTGCAATTAATGTAAGCATTGTGAAATTTATGAAAAGAAACTAAATCATGATACTTGATTGATACTTACAGGCAACCAATAGGTTGTTGAGAAATTCCTTCAACATATTCTACATTAAATGGATTTCCCATTTTATTCTGATATGCTTCAATCGTCAACCAATCAGTACGAACTTTTTCATCCAAAAAGCCAATTATATCAAGGTAAGTAGGCAATATTTTGGCCATCTTTTGTATCTCAGGCGACGATCCATATCGTCTCCTTCTCGACATTGAGTCATAAACTCGGATGCGCCTCTCTTTTAGAATGACGACAACCAACACTCAATGGAATTCATCACAACAATTGATTGGGATGTAAAATTCATCAACGAAATGCCAAGGTAAGCCAGCTGGAATGCTAAAACCTTTGAAGATGTTGATTAAGCATTCCTCATTTTTGGAAACTTTCAACTGTTGTTGACAATACCTATTGTAGGTATTATTGATGTAAACTTCTCACAAATAATTACCTATTGTGTATCTGTATTGTTCTTATATTTGCAACTTGGCCTCCTTTCAGAGGTAGTAAAAAATGACATCGGTGTGTTACACATGTTATCAAACATTTAAGATTACGTGACAGTAAAATTAATACACATATACAATTAAATAAAGTATTAATAGTAAGATGTATGACATTTAAACCTCATCATTCCAACAAGTTTGGGGTTGTGACATTAAATAGAACTAATTCTTCGTTCAGGAATGTGCAACAAAAAAGTCAAACATAGCAAAACCAAGACTCGATTTGTTCACTTTATAGTGTTCGTCCTTTTTTTTTTGCATAATTTATATGTGTTAATGTTATATTTTTACAAGAAGATTCATATAAACCAATATCTTTAAAAATAATTTATTGACCTATTGACATAAAGCTTTAACAACCCATAGGCAATCCATTCTGAATAATTCTTGGTCAACTTTATTAGTTTTTTTGGATCCTCATCTGAGATGTTGAATCCTTCAAACGGGTAATTCTTCCGTTCTTTCGGACTAACGGGCTTCATTTTTTCTTCGCCTTTGGAAGCAGTTGATGGATTATCAACTATGATATTATGCTGTTCAGTAGTAGCTTCTACTGTGACATCCACTTGGAAAGCCAGAATTGTCAATGCTAATCACAAAGATACAAAAAAAATAGAAAAGGATAACTCATCTATTTTAGCAAATCAAATAGGTATTCCTCCTGTTTTAAATTGTACCAACAAATTACTATTTTTTTCAACAGATTACTATTTATTTCAACAGATGGATCATTTGTTAGGATAAATTAAAATAGAAGAAAGACCAGTATGATAATTTCCAATAGATGACCCATCGGTTGCAACATATGACCCATCTATTTGGAAGAACTAAAATAGTAGGAAGTATTAATTTAATTTGTCCCAATAGATGACCCATCTGTTGCAGCAGATAGGTCATCTATTGGTACAAATTAAAACAGTAAGAAGACCTGGTTGATTTGCTAAAACAGATGAGTCATATGTTGTAACAGATAATGCGTCTGATACAACAGGTTAGTAAACTGTTGCAGCAGATGCATTTATCTGTTAGATAATTTTTAGAAGATGTGTCATCTATTGAAACAAATATGTAGTCTATTTGTTTTTTAGAACTAATGATATATATTCACCTTCTTCAGCTCATGCTGCTCTTATGTGGCCCTTGTACATTAAACAAAAATGTAAGACAAAGACAGAGGGGTTGTAATTTTGCCTTTTTTTGATGTAATTGTCACGACCCAAGTCTACCCCTATTAGCTACACGGTGCTTACGGCCACAAGTGACCCCAAGTTAACCCATGGTCTAGTACCTGCTATGAGCACTAAATAAAATAAAAGTAAAACAACATGCGCGTAAGATAAACCAATAAGGTACTGTCAATCTGATTACTGAAGTATATAAAATAATATGTCTGAAGTATGTGATAAACACTGGAAAACTAAATTGTCTGTCTGAAAGCCTAAAAAACATAAGGAGTTGATGGGACAAACCCCTAACTAACTCCAACTAAATGAATCATAATGAAATGCTGAAATTAATGAAATAACATATCACATCCTCGATGGATGAGGACTCACACTACTTCTTCAGGGGAACTGCTGAGCTGTGTAGGGATAATCAGGAAACTGTGCGCTCGAACCTACATTATAAGACAACATAACACAAGAGAAAAATATGCGATCAGTACTTTGAATGTACTGGTACGTGGGGTAAGGACTAAGAAATACATATGGAAACTGAACATGGATGCATGAACATGTAAAACTGAGAATGGAAGTATCACGACCCGAACCAAGGCCTTGGTCGCGACGAGCATCTCGAACCATGAAGGCCCGAGAGCCCTTTTAATCTAAAAATCATGCACACCATTCATATATTACAAATAAATGCGGAAAAATAAAACAACGGAATCATGGTCATTCTCTGAGTTCAACTGAACAATACAGAATTAGATTCATAAACAATCGAAAACCACATGAACACTAGTCTGCGAAATCTCTAACAATATAAAATCAACGTCTGTCTAAATATTGGGACAAGGCCCCCAATCGGACCATGAAACAAAACAAAATAGTAATGCCCAATAACCAAGACCTTCCAAAATAAGGGAGGCTCACCAACTGCAAACTTCAGACAAATAATCTACAGCTTAGCGGGACCCCGAGACTGTACCTCAAATTCTAAAATATAGAGGGTCAATACAGATGTACTGGTACGCAGAGCAATCCAAAATAATGTACTTTTATACAACATAAGTGAGAGTAATTCATAAAATATGTCAGTCTAAAACAGTTGAAAATACATGGGCATAATTAATAGACTTCAAAACATTTCTATAAATCACAACTCAACTCTTTGTCTTACTTCTGATCTAGGTGGTACACCTTACAATTCTATGACCCCACGGGCTATATGGAGTCCACCCTTGACTCGGTGGCTAAGCCCTCAACACAAGTTTTTCGCAAGGGTTGGAGTTTCTGATTTTGATACGCCAAAGGGCACAAGGCCAACGTATAATCCCTATCTTGGGACATAATAAAACCCGTATCGGAAAAACATGATTCTGGGCTATGAGTTATCTGAAATCGTGCCTTCTTCGGGTAACCACCTAACTATCTTTAAGCCCATTTTTAACCTTTTTTAAACATTCATCTTTTTGAAATTAAAATCTAAAAAACTGAAGGAAAAGTTGTATTATGTTTTGTTCTGTGTTATCATGGCATTATCTACTTTGGTATCATCATACCAAGACTTGCAAGTCATATGTCTAAGCCATAGAGTGTTATGTTACAATCCTTTCATTCAAAATAAAGTGTTTGGGCCACCAAATTATTCAAAAAATACAAAAGAATTTGTATATCGAAGTACATGAATACTTATGTAAAGATTCTCTCTTTCAATTCTTAAACATGTGGTGGTCATTTACTTCGTAGCAAACCATGCAATTCTTTCAATATCATCTTCAATATTTACAAATAAGAAATATCCCTCTTTTCAATTCACAACCAATATAAAGTTCATAAATGATAATAAAAACCTTGGTTCATGCTTTAATACATGCAATTGAGTAACCCATAACTTGTAAATTAAGAAATAACACAATGAGAGAGGGAAATACATCATTCATGCTCTCAATTCATATTTCAAAACTAAAAATGCATATATACATATACACGAGTACAAATTCATGTTTAAGGTAAGGCCTCAAGACTAAAACGTTCACAATACATACTTCTTAATATAATTCGAACCCCTTCATAAACATATGATTTCTCAATATTCAAAGCCTTATTAAAACGATTTCATCATGCCCATGTAGTTTAGGAAAACCCCCGCGTACCTTTGATTACTTAGTTTGAAGGATGGAACCCAAGTCTTGATTCATTTCTTGGAAATCTTGACCTAAGAGCTTGATTCTTGATCTTTGGGGGATTAGGATTTTCTTGAAGAGGAAGAGAGCATAATGATGCAACAAAAGTTCTTTGGCGGCTTAAATCTTATGTTTTGGACGGTTTTGGGTGAGGTAAATGACCCTATTGCCCTCAAATATGCAGAAACAGAAATTAGAAAATATGGGAGCGTGCTATAGAGCGTGTGTCGCATGCTCTGGAGCGCCGAAATAGAGCGTGCATCGCATGCTAATCGAGCGACCTCACTGCCTCTCTTACGAAAATGGCTATAATTTTTCGCTCGGGTATCGGATTAAGGCGAAATTGGTATCGTTAGAAAGATGGCTCAATTATCTACAATTTGATGGATCTTGGGCTGAAAAATTCTACTTGTATCAAAAGTTATACACATTCAAAGTAGACCCTTGTAAAATCGAATACAAAGATTTAGCCGAATCAAAGGTTTTTAGTTCAACTTCGCTCTAAGTGATTCCTATGAAGATTTTTCACCTCGAAAGCACTTCAAACACGAGGGTAATGATCATGACACCTATTCTCACTTGGAAATAATTTATATTAAATCTAACACATGTAGGAACAACAGTTCAATTTCTAGTTATAAAGTACGGGGTGTTACATTATCTCCCCCTTGGGATCATTCATCCCCGAATGATGGGTAGGAACCTTTTAAATCTCTAAAAGTGTAGGATAAAGAACATAATCTCGAATTGAATATTTTTCCTTAACGAAATATGGAAAGGTATCAAATGAGCTTCATGATAACCCCCAATGAACATGTAAGCATGAAACCCGAGGTAACGAGACTTTACATAGGGATGATCTTGCACTTGAGTTCTATGAATCATAATCATCACAACATAAGGCATGAGTTAATTTGGTGATAATAGGTCTGATTTACATCGATACTAATCATGAAATAAGGTTTTTTAGGGGCATAGGATTAGAAGCATTTTCTACCTTACAAGGTACAACGAATACACTTGAACTTACAGACACTACTTGGCTATGCGCCAACATTAAATAGCATACTTCACACTTTCCAACTTACAATTCTCCGATGACACATCTAACCACAAGAATTTGGGTCCCACTGCCTAGTACTTTTATTTTGAAGCCTAACTAGGAGAAAAGAGATGCTAACTTAAGCTATGGGACCCTGTATTCTACATCCCATTAAGAAGATTACTTCACCTTATCACTACCATCAAACACTCTCGGGTTTTAATTCAGGAAATATAACCACATAGTACATGGGTTGCTTTCAACAATCACTACATTCAAGCCTATCATTACTACACCCACTTCATGGACTCCCCCACTAAGACCAGCAAATACAATTATTCTCCTAAAGATTTTCGCTATATATCTCCTTCCTTACTATTTCTTATAACAAAAGTTTATCTCCTTCTTCCCCTTCTCCTAAAATTTTAGCTAAAGAAATCACATCCAAAATTCTCACCTTCAATAACATCTACTCCCCTACCTAAAAAATCACCACCATTATACTAGCATACGGAGGGTCATTGAGGGACCCGAGCATAAGTATAATGAATGGGAGAAACACTACATAATCATAACTTATACTTGTTGCACTACTCAAGGAGGGACATGAGGTGAAGATACGATAGAATAGACACGAAGTGCTTTAGATATCAAGTGTCTGGATCATAAGTAAAAAGTCGTTCGACATAAACACAACACAACATGATTTCTTAGGACAGACTATAGTGAGAAACACGGGTACACATATGTCATGATTTGTATATCATAAGGTCGGAATTCATAAAGTCAATGATTGAGACAAGGATTGATACTTGAAGCTATTGGTTCTCATTTTCAGAGCTGAAATAGTCATGAGTTCGCACAACTTTATATTTTTGGCTAATCCTGACATAAAGTGAATCAGTAACATATGAAACATAGTTCTTTAGAACCAAGCATGATTTGGGACACAGATTTATGGACCATGAACATCATAACATAGAGCTTGGATACTTGGAATATTAGATCATTGAGGGAAATTATTGTTTCTTGTTTGGAGGTCGGGACATAACATGAGTTACATAGAGAGCTCAAACCTTAGACATAGGCAGGACTTGAATACATAAGACATTGGTAGATGACTATTCAAATTGGAGTAGGAGGAGCTTGCTTGAATAGGAATTGATTCGTCATGATTCTTGCTTGCAAATTGACACCACAAGAAAATTCGGGGACTTCATTAATTCACCATTCCCCTTTTAAATCAAAGTCAAAATCCTATACTTGAGGACATAACCTCACATTAAATCTATAGACACAACCCTCAACAAAAAAGGGATATCACCATATACATAAATTCTAAACTCTCATTGATAAACTATACTCTAAAGGCCTTTCTTTTCTCAAATGCTACTCTTAACTTTTGCTATCCTCGACAACCATCACCCTACAATTCCTACTCTCATGAGCATGCATTTCCTCAATTCAGCTCTAAGGAACATCACACAACAACTCCTTAGTCTTTCCCATACTACAAAATGCAGGAACATGAACTAGGTACACGTGACACTTATACCATAAAATCTTACCTAGTGCCATACTACCGGGGGGGTAAAACTTATTCTCATACACTTACGCCCTTATTCACTTAATGACTCAACCACAATTCATCATTTTAACACTAGTCCTTATGTACACATATACCTCACAATTACCACTTAACTTTTCATAAATTGTCAACCTAGGCTCTTTCACAAATCACTTCGAGCCTACTAATTCTTTCCCACAAAACATACATCATTAATCTTAAGCTACTATTCTCACCACTACACTCCACATCTAAAATTCAAGCTTATTGTCTAACGATGCCAATCATATGGAGCATGCCATATACTATACTAATCGATCAAATAGAAATATCAACCTAGGTCTCATATATCCTCTCCACGACATTACTACTACACCTCAAAATCTACTACATACCTCCTCACATAAAGTACTAGTTTACAACTACTAAAGGAAGGTAAAATCAAGGGGTAAAGTTACATAATAGGGATAGTCGATCTTAATCTTATATTATAACCCATTATGATCTTATCAACATATCCCACTCCCTCACATCATATTTACTTACCCATGCACACATCACCACTACCTTCAAAATTCCATATACAATAATGAGTCTCTACCCATAACTTATTGACCAATTTACTCCTTTCCGTTCATAACCTATACGTGATTTCTACTACCACCATAACTATCCATTCTGAGATTCTTCCCTATTTTGAATAAATAATAATCTTAGCCACCATACCCATAGACAGTCTACTAAGGGCATCTGCCATCACATTGGCCTTGCCCGAATGATACAAAACACTCATGTCATAATTTTTTAACAATTCTAACCATCTTCTCTGATGAAGGTTCAACTCTCTCTACGTAAACACATACTGCAAACTTTTGTGGTCTGTAAACATATCAACATGCACCCCATAAAGATAGTGCCTCCATATTTTCAAAGCAAACACAACAACAGCTAATTCAAGATCATGAGTAGGATAGTTCTTTTCGTGAGGCTTAAGTTGTCTAGAGGCATAGACTATGACCTTACCTCTCTGCATTAAAATACAACCCGGACCAACTCTAGAGGAATCATAATACACAATAAACCCATCTGTACCATCAGGTAATGCGAAGACTAGTGCTAAAGTGAATCGAGTCTTCAACTCCTGAAAACTCTTCTCACTAGAATCTGACCACTAAAACTTAACTTTCTTCTGAGTCAATTTGGTCATAGGAGACACAATGGACAAAAATCCCTAAACAAACCATCTATAATAAACAGCAAAACCCAAGAAAATTCTGATATCTGATGGAGAAATAGGTCTAGGACAATTCTCCATGACTTCAGTCTTTTGGGGACCAACTCTAATGTCATCACTGGAAATAATATGACCGAGGAAAGCTACTGACTTTAGCCAAAATTCACACTTGTTGAATTTGGCAAACAAGTGGTGATCTCTAAGAGTTTGCAACACAATTCTAAGATTGTCTGCATGATCATCCTCACGATGGGAATAGACAAGGATATCATCAATTAAGATTATGACAAACATATCTAGGTACTGTTTGAATACTCATTTCACCAAGTTCATGAAGGACGCTGGGGCATTGGTTAGCCCAAAAGACATGACTAGAAATTCAAAATGACCATAATGGGTTCTGAAAGCTATCTTCGAGATATCACATTCCCTTACTCTAAACTGGTGATAGCCGAATCTAAGGTCTATCTTGGATAAATAACTTGCACGTTGGAGTTGATTAAATAAATCATCAATTCTAGGGAGAGGATATCTATTTTTAACCGTGAGTTTATTCAACTGACGATAGTCAATGAACATACGCAGAGAACCATCCTTGTTACTCACGAATAGGACGGGGGCGCCCCATGGAGAAACACTGGGCCTTATGAAACTCTTATCTAAGAGATTCTCGAGTTTCTCTTTCAACTCTTTGAGCTCGGCAGGAGCCATACAACATGGGGGAATGGAGATGGGTTGTGTATCAGGAAGAAAATCAATTCCGAATTTTATTTCTCTATCGGGAGGTACCCCTGGGAAATCTTCGAGAAATGCATCAGGAAACCCATTGACTACACAGACTAACTGAACTGTTGGAGTCTCAGACTTAGCGTCTTTGACTCTAACTAGGTGATAGATGCACCCTTTTGATATCAACTTTCCATCTTTAAGATAAGATATGAAATGACTTTTGGGAGACACTCAATTGCCTTCCCATTCAAATACTGGCTCATCAGGAAACTAAAACTTTACCACTCGGGTGCGACAATCTATGGATGCATAACAGAAATGGATCCAATCCATACCAAGGATAAGGTCAAAGTCAACCATGTTTAATTCTGTCAACTATACCAATAGTAATCACAAATGTTATCACTGGGGGGATGGAATTGATGGATTTTTGGGCGGATGTATATGTCTTGATATTTTACTTGGAAAATTGGCGAGTGCTTATGAACTGTCTGTTAGTCTCTCTCTCTTTGAAGATAATTGTTTTGATCAGGGAGTATGCTCTTTTTCATATAAAAGTGCATGATCATTTTGGTATCTGAATTTAGACAAACTACATAAGGTTTTATGTTCAGAACTTTGAGCCTGAGTAATCTGTAGGTCTTTTTCATTGGTGAGAGAGTTGGTGTCGAAATGGGTAAAGAAGTTATCTCAGGAAATCCATCAGTATGCCAGACTAGGCGTTCGCTTAGTCGATATAGAGAAGGTGATATATGGGTTTAGAGTTGTTCAGAATCATCTCTAGTTTTCGAGGAGAAAGAAAAACAAGATAGAGATCCCAGTTTAGTTAAGTTGAAAGAGTCAGTTAAAGATCAGAAAATAGAGGTTTTCTCCCAAGAGGGAGATGGTGTTCTGCATTGTTAGGGTCATCTGTGTGTTCCAGCTATAGATGTCTGGTCTAGAATAAGTAAGTTTGTTTCTGGTGTAGCTGATAGTGTAGTCAAAGAGTGTAATACTGCTATGTTTATTAAAGAGAAAGATCTATCTAGGCTTATGATTCATGCTCAACAGATTGAGGAACAAAAGCTTAAGGAGAGAGAAAGAGAGAATAAGATGGCTAGAATAAGTAGCCTTTAACTTTTCTAAATTGGGGTCAGGGGGGTAACTTCTCTTACTTTCGTTAAAAGTTTTTAGCCCCAGCTCTGTCTTCATCTAATATGACCCTATGAAGGACAGTGATAGGACTCTTTCTATAGATTCATTTGGCAACGACTAACTCATCTACTGGAGTAAAAACCAAGAAGGGCTCAGGGATCTTTTCAGGACCTATTTCAAAATTCCCTGCAACTATTGGGGTCATCTAAGAGAAACTCAACCCCGGGTATAACAACACATAAACATCAAAATGAAAGACACGAAGCATACCAGTAACAACATCGGGTGAACTCTCCTTCTCCTGGCGAGATGGTAAAGCATAAAAATGATTCTAGTGCTGACCGCCACTGGTACTGGATGATGCTCCCTGAGGAGGGGTTGGGCAAGCTATAAGAGCTGGTGCACTAGTAGTTTGAGTTTGGGGATGAATATCTAGGCTTTCTTTCTTAGCATACGGGCATTCCTTGATAAAATGGCCCAACTGACCACATCCAAAACAACCTTTCTGACCCAATAAACACTCACCAGGATGATTCTTACCACATATAGCACATGCAGGATAACTGGGCCTTCGACCTACACTGTTCTAAAATCTAGACATAGAAATCTTACCCCATTATTCCTGTCTGGTTCTAGGTGTGGGGGTACTAGCTAAAAATGGTGCTGGCAAAGACGGACGACTCTGGAATTGTGAACAATTTTCCCCTACTGACCTTGACTGACCATACTCAAACTGCCCAGTTTTAGCCTTCTCGTTACTTCTATCTCTTCTCTTTATCTTTTCTACCTCAATCTGTTGGGCATGAGTCATCAATATAGAAAGATCCATATCTCCAATAAGCATGACAGTCCTACACTCCTTGACTACCAATCCAGACACTCCAGTAACAAACTTACTCATACTAGATCTAGTGTCAGCCATTAAATCAGGAGCATACTTAGATAACTGGTTGAACTTAAGCCAGTACTCTTTCATTGTCATTGAGCGCTGCCTCAGGTTCATGAATTACTCAATCCTTTCTTTCCGCAACTCACGCGGAAAGAACCTATCTAGAAACCCATTCTAAAACACCTGCCAACTCATGGGAGCTGCATTCTCACTCGTACCTTTCTTCCACATAACAACCCAATCATAAGCAACATCCTTCAACCTATATGAAGCCAATTCTACACTTTCCTATTTAGTAACATACATAACTTGGGTCATTATTTTCACCTCATTCGGATACAACTGTGGGTCCTCACCAACCTTTGACCCAAAGAATTCAGGCGGATTCATCCTCATGAAGTCACAAAGTATGGCTGTAGCTAAATTACCCTCTTTTTGACGCGGTACTGCAGCCTGATTATTGGCCTTAACATTAGCAGTCACAGCTTGGGCTAATGCCTGAAAGGCAGCCCAAAATTTGGCATGAGACATATTTTCATTCAAAAGATCAACAGGCTGGGGTGGCTGGTTATCATTCCTATGGGCATTAGCTCTGCGAGGAGTCATGTTATGTCACGAAAAAGCATGAGTTAATAGCAGATAGAGACAGCTGTAAGCACGATGGATTATGAAAGAAAAAATGATTTACCTAAAACATCTCGTAGCCTCTTGCTCATAAATGTGGCGCGCTTCACACCCATGATCAAGACTCTACGTAACGCGGCTTGTCTGACTCCTAAGGACTCTCTAAACCTTAGGCTCTGATACCAAGTTTGTAACACCTCGAAACCTGGTCCTGAGATGTCACACGGTGCTCAAGACTACAAGTAGTCTCAAGCTAACCCTGTAAGCCTGCTACTAAGTCTATAACTCATATTAAAGTAATTTAATCAGATAGCAAATGCTAAAATACTGAATTATATCAAAACTGGCTGAGATCAACTAAATATATTGTCTGGATAGCTAATGCTGAAAGTAATAGCTAGTAGTCCGACAAGCCTCTATTTACTAAGAACTAGAGATCTATTGGGACAAACCCCCAAGTGACTCTGACTAAACTGAAAGTAACTAATAAAATAATAAGAAAGTTGGAAAATCTGGATAAATGTGCCCTCTAACCATGAGGACTCACCAATTATCGGGATGTAGATAGACATGCCCGAAATCACTCACGCTGCTGAGACTGAGCACCTGAACCTACATAATGAGACAATTTAGCACATAGACGTATATGTGGATCAGTACTTTGAGGATGTACTGAGTATATGAGAGTGAATGCACAAGTAAATCAATATCTTAATATTATAAAAATTCATAGAATAAGCATGTTGTGTGTAATGACTCACATGGCTGGAATAACCGAAAGCTGAAAATAATGAATAATAAAACATACTGCGTAAATCTGGTGAGCCATCACATTTAAAGTCTAAAAGCTGAACTGTTATCTGTCATTCTTTTCTATTAAACTGTAGGAAAACTACTTTTAAAAACTATTCTGAAGATCTTTACTGTTAGGGAAATTCCTTTAAAAGCTTTTCTATTGTTCTTTACTAGTAGGGAGGTTCTCTTAACCAACATAAACCATATGAGCTATCATGGAGTCCAACGTCTCATTTTCCTAAGGGAAAAACCTCCCCGGTATAACTTGAGCTAAGTGATCACATCTGTAACTGTCATCCATATAGAAATGGGAATACTAAATATGTACTTACGTTGGCTCGTAGTTTTAGGAAAGTAGGATGCGCTAAACCCACACTTTCCGCTCGGTGCTAAATACTACTCCCTTTAATTGTATGCTCATTCTGTAGGAAATCCACTTTTAAAAGTCATAATATTTCATACTGAAAGCTAACTGTGCATCTGTTCATTCAAAACTGAATTTAAGCTATAAAGTGGATTTCATGTCTTAGCTGAAGATCGAAAGATCAAATCTTTATTCAAAGCTGTGTATAAACATAACATGGGATGCTTAAAAGCATAATCAATCTTGAAGTAGAAATACTCAACTAGGGTTTGATAACCCATGCATCAATTCCATGTTAAATCATCATAAAGTTCATGCTTGATATGAAAATATTCATAATTCGACTCAAAATCTGGAAATTGTAGTCACACACATGAATTTACGAAAATATACATGTAATTCAACATCCAAAGCACTTGTAATCTCGTAATCTACAAATAACAATATTTGAGTATGAACCCTAAATTGAAATTCATATAAAATTGTGTAAATTTATAAATAGAAAACTAGTTTTGGGCAAAAGGATGGAAGATTTATCCTTGTTCAAAAACTCCACATACCTTAATTGATGCAATTGATGAGAACACTTGATTTTAGATTCCTATTTGTGCTCTTGAAGATGGATTCTTGATTGTCTTGAATTAGAAACCTTGAATTTTGAGTTTTATTGGAGAAACAATGGCGGAATTTGATTTCTTGGAGATAAAGATTTGATGTTCTAGGGTTTTCTTTGAGAGTAAGTTAATGAAAAGTGAGCCTAAAGTGCTTAGAATAGGTCAAATTATCTGTTATTCACAAATTGCGGGCTGGAGAATTGACTAAATTGCCCTTTTAAAATTAAGTTCGAAAATTAGAAAATCTCGATTTTGCCACCCACCGCGACGCACCACTATCGCGGTGGCTTACTAAAAATTGGCAAATGGGAACTGAAAAATCAACGCGACACGGAGCTATTGTGGCAAGCCACTGAAATGCCATTTAGGCCATCACTGCAACGCGGTACTATCGCGGTAAGTTACTGAATTTTGACAGTTGGGAAATGGGACTTCACCGTGACGCGGGCCAATCGCGGAGGTCTACTGGAAATTGACAATTGTCATTTTGCGTGTTATTGCGATGCGGTTCTTCTCAATTTGGGACACTGTCTTCACTAAAAGGGTCATAACTTCCCAACCGATTATCGGATTGAGGCGAAATTGATATCGTTGAAAAGCTAATTCGATTATCTACTCAATGGTGGGTCTAAAGCTGGAAAATTCCACACGGATCAAAAGTTATTTATTTTTGAAGTTGACCCTTGACACAGTAGGGGATAAATTGAGCTAGGAAAAGTACGGGGTATTACAAACTCGAAGCCCAACTATTTATCGCCGGGAGATTGAAGTCACCGGGGATTGAAGGGAGAAATTTGCAAAACTGTTGGTTGGGAGAAGCTTGAGAGAAACAGTCGAGATATAGAGAGTGAAGAGAGAGGAGAGAGACGCTTGATTTGGAGAGTAGAGGGGGTGTGAATTGATTTGTATTTTTGAAAATATTAACCAAATTCACAATTAGCTTAATTAAGTTTCCTAATTATGTTTGACCCTTTAAGTTGGTCAATGTCACCAATCCTTCATTCAAGCCTTAAATGACACCTTTTCTTCAATTTTATCAACTTACGTAACGCAAAAATTCAATCGTGTCAAAATTCTAACCCTCCCAGGGGCGGAGCCAAGTGGGAGCATTGAGTCCTTCCAAGCTCACTTTGCAAAAAATTATTGTATGGTCTATGATTAAAATTATCTTTTACGCATATATAGTAGATCTTCAATCCTCTGATTAACTTTTTTGTGCTTCAATTTTGAATCCTGAGTGAAATTGTTGGCTCCGCCACAGCCTCCGATGGTTATTATAATTGCTTGCATAACACCATGAAGTCATTATCATAATTCAACAGAACATAATTCTTAGAAGCTTGTATAGATTAGAGCAAGAGTTACTTGATTTTTACAGAATAATCAACTGTTTGAAGGCACCATACCATACTGACAAAACAAGTGAGTATAACGTAAAGCACCCCCTCCCACTTTACATCCAAACTTACGAAGAACTTGGTCAAGCGACTTGTGTAACTTTCTAAACGATCATCAAGTCGAGCATTCCACAAAAGCAAAATGCAGATAGTATTACTATTACTAACCATCCATAGCAATGTCAGTATTATTTGGATTTTGGTTTGAAATCAAAAGGTTATCTAAGACATTCCGCTGATTATGAGCAGCTCCAAAGGTGAATTCCTGTGGAGGGACGGCAAAAGCAGGATGAGCGGAAATTGATGTAGCAACAGAACTGTTGAAGGCTGGAATTTGAACTGAATCACTAGGCTTTGCGTAGTTAAAGCTGAAGGATGGCACAGGAGAAGGGACGACTGGCATGACAGATGCAGGCTGGTTCTCCAGTGACCCAAAGATCTTCTGCTCATACTCCTGTAGTTGTTGGTAAACCCCTGCATTACAAAAAAATAAAACACGAAAAAAGGTCTCATTGACGTATAGGGCTCTAACTAAAAACATAACAGAGTTTGAATGACAAGAAAAGGACAAGGAAGAAAGCTTTTCCGTGATTTTAAAAGGAGAAAAGCCATTTTTACAAAGGAAGAAAAGAGAGGCACAGTTACAAAAGTGAGGAACACATGGAGCTTGCAGATGATGCAGACATAGTGTGTGTTCTAAGCTTCTTACTGCAAAAGCATTCGGCTTGCACTTTAGAAAGAACAAGCTCCATTTCAGTCATAGTGAAACATTACACTGACATTATTTTCAAGGGGCAAAATGCTTTCCAGTTCTATTTTTATATGATAATTCAACTAGCATTCTCTCACCCACCCTATCCCCACCCCTAAAGGAAAAAAGAAGTGCCATACAGAAATATAGAGACACGAGCATATCCAAGTAGAGTAACTAGGTAGGTATCCCAGCTTTTCAGATTAATAAAAGGTAAAATGAAGAACTGCTTTTAAGGGTATATCTAAACCTTGATTAAGGTCGATAGAAGGCCTCCGATCTTTCACCCACTGATAGCTTTGTGCAAGTTTCCAGCCTTTAATCTTCATCAGGTAAGCAATTACAATGGCGGGTGACCTGTAAAAAATGCACAATTAAGTTCTAGTAATAGTTACTTCTGCAACCAGAATGGAGGTCTTCACAAGCACAGTTCAATTGAAAGCAATTCCATGGAATAGTTTACTGCATTTTTCTCATTCTCAGTCAACAAATCTAGGTTTCAATATTAAAATAATAAGACTACTCAGTAGAATCTGAAAACGGTAGCACACTTTGACCTGTACACCATCCAGGGAAACCCAAGGGAAGAACAACGAGAACGGAGGAAAGGATGCGTACGAGATCGAAAAGAAAAAAGAAAAAACCATGAAAACTTATGCACGCAAAATTCACAAATCAAATGTCCTAGCTAAGCGGTTAAAGAGTACATAGAAACTTCCAAAATTGAATTGGAGTTGGTAGAACTCCCAATATAGTGTTTGACGTAAAAGGGTTAGTCCTAACCTGCTTCTCCCCGACATACAGTGTACAAGAACACGAGCCCTATCCTTTTCACATTGTTCTGCAGAAGAAAAATACCATTAGCATCAGCTTATCCAGCAGAACATCTCCCAGAAAGCATATAAAGATTGATCTTAAATAAAATTGAAGCCATAAACATGATAATGGGCAGTGGAGGAGTAGCCTCTGGTCCTTATTTATTTTTGGTGCAGTGCCAGGTTGTATAGACGATCGGGTGTCTTTTGTAGAGTACCATGTCGTGTCGTAGGTCTTTACTTTTTGGTATACTTCTTGTGTAAGCCGATTTTGGCCCTGTGATTAATGAAATTGTTTACCTGCTCAAAAAACAGCTATAGCAGTCGAACTGCATATCTTATTTTAGCACTATAACTATACTTTCCTACTCAACAGTTGTAGATTGTAGAGAAAGTTCAAGTTAAATCTTCAAGTGCTGTCAAGTTCAAATACAAATCCAACAGGCAACCAAATTATTTGGAAAAGGAAAAGACAAGTGCAAGCTTCTCTTTCTACTTTACCCTGAAAATTCAAAACAAGGGCCTGTTGGGGACAAATCGATACACAAGAAGCCAGTAGAAGACTCAAACATTCAACTGGAAAAAGATACAACTGAAGATCCGTGAAAGAATGAAGTATCGGATTATGTGAAGGGTTCGCAGTTGAAGTCCGGGTAGTTAATTTCATAAGAGATGTTTAACAAACCAGATTTGTCCTTAGACAGGGACGAATGACAGCTGGAGGGCAGAAGTAAAACACATACAATAAAACTCTCTATACAAGCATGTCAACTTGGAGGAAGGATGCCTAGTCTCGTTGAAAGCAAAAGGCTTTGAGTTTGGAATTAGGTGAATGTTAGGAAAGGAACAAGGGACATGATCAAGCATATCGTGACTTAATAAATTTATCAGAAGTTACCTCTATAGACTCGCCCCCCCTCAATTCCCTTGTCCCGTCGCTGCGGTCGTCACCGGTGGATTTAGGGTCCCCGCCGGCTCGACTTCCGGCAACAGGGAAGGGTTTCATCTGCGGCAAAAAAGGTAGGTCAAAAAGGTGGTTCGAGGTCAGCAGACGTCCAGATCCCGGCAAGACCCGGAAGCCTCTCCGGCGACACTCCGGAGACGTACCAGCAGTCTTTTTACCAGCTACCTTATTTCGGCAACAAACTTTTGTCATCAAATCGACAGAACCAGCAGCTAGCAGGCTTACCGGTGACATCTAATCTTGTATTCATTTAGCCATTTCACACAGTTTTGATTCCTCTATATTATTTTGTTTCTGTTTCCCTTTTTCTGCGTCGTTTCCTGTTGCTGGAGTGTGTATTGGTGTCTGGCTGCTTTGTTTGCAGATTGTTGAGTTGTGTTCTGGATTATTACATCGCTCGGCTTAGTTATAATTTGTGGGATAGACTTTTTCCTTGTTTACTCCTTATACTTTGCTTGTGCCTTCTATTTCCTGTTGTTGCTTTATTACTATCGTTATTTGTTTTCTTGTGGAGTTGTGGCTGTGGGCTTTGATGGTAGTATAGGGTCATGTTCGAGGGGGTTGGGGAGGGGGGCTGTTTTGGGGGTGGGGGAGGAAGGAAGGAAGGGTGGGGGAGTGGGGGCAAGGTCTGGCGTTAGGGGTAGTAGAGGAAGACATGTTGCTAGAGTCGATAGGCTGAGGGTTGGGTCATGGAATATAGGGACTCTTCAGGGTAAGGGTAAGTCTATAGAGCTGGTGAAGATTCTTAGAAAGAGAAGGATCAATATTGTGTGTGTGCAGGAGACTAAGTGGGTAAGGTCTAAGGCTAGGGATGTAGATGGGTACAAGTTATGGTACTCTGGTAGCGAGAGGCGTAGGAATGGAGTTGGCATCTTAGTGGATGAAAAGCTTAGAGGGCAGGTAGTGAAGTTGGTCATTAGGGGGTTTACCCTGAACGTGCGTAGTGTTTATGCGCCGCAGGTGGGCTTGGGTGGGGAGGAGAAGATGAGGCTTTGGGAGGCGTTGGATGAGGTGGTGAGAGGAGTGCCTAGTTCTGAGAAGATTGTTGTAGCAGGGGACTTCAATGGGCACATTGGGGCGTTACCAGGAGGCTTTGACGATGCGCATGGTGGTTTTGGTTTTGGGGATAGGAATGAAGAGGGTGCTGCTCTGTTGGATTTTGCGAGGTCCTTTGGGTTGGTCGTGGTAAATTCGAGCTTCTCGAAGAAGGACGATCACCTGATCACCTTCCGAAGCGCGATAGCCAAGACCCAAATTGACTTTTTGCTGCTTAGGAAAGGGGATAGGGTGTTGTGTAAGGACTGTAAAGTCATTCCGAGTGAGAATCTTTCGACTCAACATAGGCTTTTGGTAATGGACTTGGGTATTAAGAAAGATAAGAAGAGAAGGCGTGAGAAGGGTAGACCTAGAATTAAGTGGGGCGGCTTAACGCCGGCGACTGCACGGGAGATAGAGGAGAAGATGAAAGGAATGGGGGTGTGGGAATGTAAGGGAGACGTGGATGATATGTGGAACGAAGAAGTTAAGAAGAAAGTAGAGACGAAGAAGGGGGCGTATGCAAAGTTGGTTGAGAGTAAGGATGAAGACGAGAAGCGGGCTAATAGAGAGGAGTACAAGATATTTAGGAAGGAGGCTAAGGTAGTAGTTACGGCGGCTAAGGCGGCTGCGTTCGAGAGCTTATATGCAGGGTTGGAGGTGAAAAGAGAGGAAAAGAGGTTGTTTAGGCATGCTAAGGCTAGGGAGAGAAAGGGTCGTGACCTCGACCAGGTGAAGTGCATTAAGGGGAGGATGGTAGAGTGTTGGTGGAAGACGGTCACATTAAGAAGAGATGGCAGACATACTTTGATAGGTTATTGAATGATGAAGGGGATAGAGCTATTGTGTTAGAGGAGCTGGAACACTCTGAGGAGTGTCGTGATTTAAGTTATTGTAGACGCTTTAAGGTAAAGGAGGTCAGAGAGGTTGTTCGCAGGATGCGTAGGGGTAGGGCGACGGGGCCTGATGAGATTCCTGTGGATTTTTGGAAGTTTTCTAGCGAGGTTGGCTTGAGATGATTGATTGGTCTATTTAACGGCATTTTCAAGTCGGCGAAAATGCCCGAGGCTTGGAGATGGAGTACTATGATCCCTCTATACAAGAACAAGGGTGACATTCAGAGTTGCAACAACTATAGGGGTATTAAGTTATTGAGCCACACTATGAAGATTTGGGAGAGTGGTCGAGTTTAGGTTAAGGAGGTTAGTGACTATCTCGGAGAAACAGTTTGGATTTATGCCTGGGCGCTCGACGACGGAGGCAATTCACCTGGTGCGGAGACCGGTGGAACAGTATAGGGAAAAGAAGAAGGACTTGCACATGGTGTTTATCGACTTGGAGAAACGTACGACAAAGTCCCTAGGGAGGTTCTTTGGAGATGCTTGGAGGTGAGTGAGGTCCCAGTGGCGTATATCAGAGCAATCAAGGACATGTATGATGGAGCTAAGACTCAGGTTAGGACGGCGGGAGGAGATTCAGAGCATTTCCCTGTCTTGACAGGGTTGCATCAGGGATCTACTCTTAGCCTATTTTTGTTTTCTTTGGTGATGGATGTGTTGACCCGGCATATTTAAGGAGAGGTGCCTTGGTGTATGCTTTTTGCAAATGATGTAGTTTTGATTGATGAGACGGGGGGGGGGGGGGGGGGGTGTGATAAACTAAAGGTGTGGAGACAGACCCTCGAGTCCAAGGGGTTCAAATTGAGTAGGAGCAAGACAGAGTATTTGGAATGCAAGTTTAATGACATGAGGCAGGAGAACGAGGCGGTAGTAAGGTTGGATTCCCAGGAGGTGTGTAAGAGGGATAATTTCAAGTATCTCGGGTCCTTGATTCAGGGGAACGGTGAGATTGACGAGGATGTCTCCCACTGTATTGGGGCGGGATGGATGAAGTGGAAGCTCACCTCGGGGGTGTTGCGTGATAAAAAGGTGCCGCCCAAGCTTAAAGGCAAATTCTATAAGGTGGCAGTCCGTCCGGCCATGTTGTATGAAGCGGAGTGTTGGCCAGTCAAAAACTCACATTCAAAAATTAAAGGTGGCGAAAATGCGGATGTTGCGTTGGATGTGTGGGCTTACTAGGGGTGATGGAGTTCGGAATGAGACCATTCGGGAAAAAGTTGGAGTGGCTTCAGTGGAGGACAAGATGCGGGAAGTTCGATTGAGATGGTTCGGGCACGTGATGAGGAGGGGCACGGACGCCCCGGTTCGTAGGTGTGAAAAGCTTGCGTTGCATGGCTTCAGGCGGGGTAGGGGTAGGCCGAAGAAATACTGGAGAGAGGTAATTAGGCGAGACATGGAGCAGTTACAGCTCACTGAGGATATGACCCTAGATAGGAAGATCTGGAGGACGCGAATTAGGATAGAAGGCTAGTGCTAGTTTGGGGTCGTTGGGGTAGGGCTTTACTTGGTGGGTGTATTATTCTTGTTATGCCACCTTGTTGCATGCTTTATTACTAATTTGTTTACTATTATTTGTTTATTATTCATTGTGGGTGGCGTATTTATGTCTTCTCATCTTGTTCCGTGCTTTATTACGGATTTGGTTATTATCTCGTGCTTTATTCGGAGGTAGTGGTATGGACTGCGTACATCTTACCCTCCCCAGACCCCACTATGTGGAAATACACTGGATTTGTTGTTGTTGTTTTGTAACTTACAGGGGAGTGACTTCAATCAAAGAGTTACTTAAACTCATCTTGATCAAAAGGCTGATAACATTTACATCTGAAGAATTATCTCAGTTAAAGAACCATTATGTGATCCTATGGTCAATAGAAGTTCTTTTCTTTCTTTTTTACGACGGAGCAGTTTATTGGTGTAATTGGAAAAATCCCCCCAACAAGTTGTAAACAAAAAGTAAAGAACCTTACACAAAAGTTATTATTGTGTAAATATCAATTAAATTGGAGAAGATTAAGTTTTCTTCCCCCGTCATATTTGGCTAATATATCTTTTCCTAAAAGACAGATCTTTCCTGATTTGAATAACTGAAACTACACCAAGCTTACTTCTACAACGGCCGCATGCTTCTAACTATTATCCCTTTGACCCTCTTTTTTAATAAGTTATATCTTCCTTTTAAATTTTCACCCATCTTTCCTAATCTCTATAATTGCGTCCAGAACTTTCTTAATAATTTGTTTCATCTCATGCTTTCAAATTATTTTTTTAACTTTTGTCTTTATTTTTCATGAGTATTATTTGTCTTTTATGTAACTATTAAAATAATGCATGTTGTTTTGGGAATATAGCTATGATGTCTACACATTGTGAATGGAATTAATAATGCAGAGGTTTGACTGATAGGTGTGCGAACTAATGGGTTTCTAATTATGTTTTCGAGTTTTCAAGAGGTTTTCGACAAAGTTCTTTTGATAAGCAGCATTTGTATTCTTAATGAATATCCCCCAGAAATAACTGAGGCATGTTCTAGGCAAAAACTTTCCTTCAGAGAAAAGTCATTTAACCACAAGTTATTTGTTAGGAAACTTAAAAAGGGTAATTCAAAAGATATTGCCAGAGCTTCTTTAAAAAGATGCTCAGACCCCATTTTATTTGGTGGCTGTAACTTTACATGTTCAAATCCTATTGTTCCTTGATATCCAACAAAGAGAAGAATTTAAAAAAAAAAATTATCTGACATCCTATTTCAGACTAAAAAACTCTTAAACCTGAACGGTCAAAAATTGTCAAAAGTAAGCTTAGACATACATACTCAGTCCACAAGTAATGCCACACACCTAAGAATTGGATAGCATCGTCAAACCGCAAATTTTGGTCATCTTGAAGACAGAAATAAGTAAAGGAATTTTTATATAGATTTTGACAAGCAGGTACAGTCTGCACAGAAAAAAAGTAAATGTGGATGAGAACTTCTTTCCGTAATATAGAGAGCAATAGGGGATCTATAGAGCATGCCAAGTTGTCTCATTCATAACTTCTGAAGCACTAAAAAGGAAATTGAAATGATGTAGCAAGAGAAACATAAACAGGTTTTAGCAAACTGTCTGAGTGCCAGAAATAGTTCAGTTTGCTTCAGATGATAAAATATTCTCAAGATTAAATTGTATCAATTAAAAAATTGCAGAGAAACAGCTCCGTGTACTTGAAAAGAGCAGGAAATGAACGAGCTATGTAGAATAGCTTGCCACTCTCTTACCCTCTAAATCAAGTTATTGACCAGTAAAAGTTAAAAGACCCAAAAGTCCAGCTTGATTGTAAAGGTGACAAACAAACCTCACCAGTTTCTTTCAGTTATTGAGTATAATTATTCCACAGCTCATATTTAAAGGATTCAAAGAATGTTACTTTAAAGAACTAGTGCGACCTCCCTTGTGGTATTTCGTGATAGCTCGTCAAGATCCTGATCAATAATGAAGGGCATAAAAAAATCAAAGCAGACAACAACCAGCGAGCACTCAAGCTATAAAAATAAATAAGGTTCTCTTCCTTTTTCTTAGTAACTAACATCTTATTCAGGATCTCCTGCGATCTGCATAACCTAATGGCAGATATACAACGGAAAAAGGAAAACTAACATTTCCCTTCCTCTGGACAGGAGACTAATTTATTAGACAATGACCGTATAAATCAAGTAGAGTTGGGGATCCATAATTATGTCCACAAAACCCCGAAAAGGACCCCCAACCAGATTAACATTCAGCCAATCCAGACTCACCGCCATGATGTGTCCGACACTTGCTGCAATTCCATCCCTGTAACTACCATAATTGATATCAGTTCCATTCTATTTAGATCTCTTGTCAGTTCCGTTTCTTTTTCTTCATTGGCAGGACCTTCCTGCTCCACCGAAAATTTCCCCAAGGCTTCAAATTGTGTACATAACTCCTACTGTATTAGGCAATATTTTGATCCAATGAGCTATAATCTTTTTCCTTCCTACAAACGATACATAGCGCAATGATATCACTCATACCAGCACAACATGCTTTTCCACCAGTACAATACACATCACAATTAAAGTTTTGCACGTGCATCATCATACATGAACTAGACAATATCATATCCAAACTGCAAGCATGTGTTTCCTTAAAGTTTCCTATCATCTAATATGGACTATTTCCAATAAAGCTGGCTTAGCACTTAAAAATGTGGATTGGGAAAGATAGTAACTATAAGAGAATGCCCTACAGAACACTTAACCAGAAAAAGAAAACGTATCACAGATTGCTATTGACCAAAATGGCAAGTACAAAAGCCCAAAAAGAAACACAAGGAGTTCAAAATTGAAAAAAACAAACCCTCAACCAGGCTTATTAAATAAAATGAGATAATGTCCATGCTGGTTCCTATCTGAAAGGGGAAAGTTTTATTCCAAACACCAATCAGTCTTCACATGTCCAAGCATATGATTTGGTGTTTCATAAGCTGTTTGTGCTTCATAATATCATATTTACATCCCTTCTTTCTGGCCAAGTGACAAACACGGACACAAACATTCTAAGATGACAACAGACATACTGTATATAGCTTTGTTTCCTTCAGGCGAACTCCCTTTGTACATGCTTTACAAACTAAATAAACGTGTCATGAACTTCCATAATTTCAGTATTATTTCAATAAGTTGCGTTGACCTCTATCTTGATAACAGAGGTTAAGGACAATGGCATTTTGTTCCAACACTAGATACCATCAAATATCACTTTTGAATCATGATAATATATCACAAATCATGGACATGAACACAAAAGCCATGCTTCTTAGTAGGCAGCCATTACTTATAGTTATGTCACCCAAAATATGCTAGGGTTTTCATATCAATAAGGTTTCTGATAATGTGGACAAAATAAAACTACAATAGTACAACACAATAACTTTAGTGCAACGGACTGCCCTTTTTAATAGTACAACACAATACAAAAACAATATACCCAGTCTCACAAAGTGGATCTGGGGAGGGTAAAGTGTTCGCAGTCCATACCACTACCACAGATGAAGTAGAGAGGTTGTTTTTGATAGACCGCCGGTTCAGGACAGATAATAGTATAACAAACAAAAAAACATAAAAGCACACAACAAAATGAGATAACACGCCGCTAGGAGTACAACACAATAACAGTATAAAATAACATAAGATAAACTTAAAAGCATTTCAAATAAATCCATCATCCATTTCCAAGAACAATATCATTCATCATCAAAATAAAGGCCTGACCTAGATCTACCGTCTACACAGACTCGGAAAATTCAGAACAAACACAGACATTCACATTATAATTGTGGGATGCAGTTGAAGTAACACAGTAAACATGCAAGGCATAAGATAAGTATCTTTGAAGATTTGTGTAGGACCATACAGTTAGGCATCAATGTGTTATAAGATACTTTTCTTTCTAACGATGGTAATGTCCGAGCCATTTCACGTGCACCTCGACATGGGTACCTATTATCTTTCACCAACACAAGTGTCAGGTAACTCTATCCATCAAGACTTTACAAATGGAAAGAAAAGATTATCTGTTGTCTGGTGGATTTGAACCTTGTGAATATTAAGATACTACTCCCCCGTCCTATTTATGTGGTAGTTTCATAGTTTGACTGGGCACAAAGTTTAAAAAATATGGAAAGACTTTGCAATGTTCCAAAACTACCCTTAAAATAAATGAATTATTCATTAGAAGAATACACCTTTATGAACTTTTTCGTCAAATAAGTGGGACCCAACATGGATAAATATTGATAGTGTTATTAAATATTTGCCAAATAAGAAACTGGGTCATTCTTTTTGCGAGTGACTAAAAAAGAAAGTGTATCATATAAACTGGGATAGAGGAAGTTACAAATATGACACCAACTCATTTATAAGAAGAGGGTTGAACTGATTTTTTTTTCACACAAATGTGAGAAGGAAAAGAAACTAGATACTTTTGCAAATGAAGATTCTTCTTTATTGCTTGCCACAGAAGTCCTGTCATCCCGCCCTCATGAACTATTCAGAGAAAGAAAATCATTTTTTGCCCCAACTTAAAGCAGATATTTCCGTACAACTCCCAAGAACACAAAAGACATAAGTGCAACGCTGCTGTGCAAACTTGCAACTGATTGCATGGATTAAAGTGTGGCTGTATTACAAACATTAAGTTTGCATGGTTTCTTGATTCACCAACTAGCTTCAGATTGAGATGTTGTTGTCGTTGTTGTATGGTCAATTTAGTGATTTATATTTATTGGCGCACGTGGAAACTCAGGCCACTTTTTGCAGATTGTTACTATTACAACAACAACAAAAAACCCAGTGTATTCCCACATAGTGAGGTCTAGGGAGGGTAAGATGTACGCAGTCCATACCACTACCTCCGGAGAAGTAGCAAGGTTGTTTCCGATAGACCCCGACTCAAGATAAAATAAGTCATCAAAAACGTACACAAAGCATGGAACAATGACATGACATAAATACGCCACCTATAAGGAGTAGTAAACAAAGAATAGTAAGCAATCGTAATGCAGCATAACAAGAATACTGCACCGGCCAAGTAAAGCCCTATCCTACCTACCGAAAAAGTCACTAGCCTTCTATCCTAATACACGTCCTCCAGATCTTCCTATCTAGGATCATGTCCTCAGTAAGCTGTAGTTGCTCCATGTCCCGCCTAATCACCTCTCTCCAGTATTTCTTCGGCCTACCCCTGCCCCGCCTGAAACCATCCAAAGCAAGCCTCTCACACCTACGAATCGGAGCATTCGTGCCCCTCCTCATCACATGTCCGAACCATCTCAAACAGACCTCCCGCATCTTGTCCTCCACCGAAGCCACACCAACCTTATCTCGAATAGTCTCATTCCGAACCCTATCCCCCCTAGTAAGCCCACACATCCAGCGCAACATCCGCATTTCCGCCACCTTTAGTTTTTGAATGTGAGAGTTGTTGACAGGCTAACACTCTGCTCCATACAACATGGCCAGACGGACTGCACCCTATAAAATTTGCCTTTAAGCTTGGGCGGCACCTTCTTATCACACAACACCCCCGAGGCGAGCTTCCACTTCATCCATCCAGCCCCGATCCAGTGAGAGGCATCCTCATCAATCTCACCATTCCCCTGAATCATGGCCCCTAAGTACTTGAAACTATCCCTTTTACACACCACCTGAAAATCCAACCTTACTACCACCTCGTCCACCTCCCTCGAGACATTAAACTTACATTCCAAATATTCGGTCTTGCTCCTACTTAACCTGAACCCTTTAGACTCAAGGGTCTGTCTCCACACCTCTAATTTATCATTCACACACCCCTTGAGTCTTGTCAATCAAAACCACATCATCTGCAAAAAGCATACACCAGGGCACCTCGCCTTGGATACGCCGCGTCAACACATCCATAACCAAAGCAAACAAAAACGGGCTAAGAGTAGATCCCTGATGCAACCCTGTCAAGACCGGAAAATGTTCTGAATCGCCTCCCGCCGTCCTCACCTGGGTCTTAGATCCATCATACATGTCCTTAATCGCTCTGGTATACGCCACCGGGATCCCACTCACCTCCGAGCATCTCCAAAGGACTTCCCTAGGGACTTTGTCATATGCTTTCTCCAAATCGATAAACACCATGTGCAAGTCCTTCTTCCTTTCCCTGTACTGTTCCACTAGTCTCCACACTAGGTGAATTGCCTCCGTCGTCAAGCGCCCAGGCATAAATCCAAACTGGTTCTCCGAAATAGATACAATCCTCCTCAACCTCCATGCATCAAACAAAGGAAGTCAGTGGTATTCAAAACAAAAATGATAAGGGAAATTGAGTTTTTATGCCCACAATGCACCACCAGACAAGTGATTTGACTTTCACTATATATAAATACACACACACACACACTCTAGTGTGCCACAGAAGTCAGTGATCATTGGTCCAATGCTTCGGTAAAACTAATTCCCAGGGTGTGAAGGGCCTGTGTAGTCTGCCCCTCTATAAACATGAACATGAATTAGATTCTATTCGAATTCTTTATTCTTAAGAGAATCCTTCACCTGAACCATTCTTAAGATCAACAAGCTCTCTCAAATGAACAGGGTGTAATGAAGCTACGATGAAAAGGGAAGGCCTGCCAGGCCCGTTGCCCATGGGTGCAAGATTCTTCTTAGGTTGTAACTTGATCACGAGCGAATTTGTTTATGGTGCACTCATGAAGTATGAAAAGTGCCAAACATTGGGAACTACGTCTACCCTCCCTCCACACAAAGTATGTAATCATCACGTTTCAATGGTTTTAGTTCTTCAAAAAGAAGATGCAAGAGACAATGCTGCACCCATGTCGTATTTCCAAAAAATCACTACTTTTGGAGAATCTGACATGTACCCATTGACTTTTTTGAAGAGTTTGAGCAACACAAATTTCTATCAATAAAAAAAAGTCATATTTTACAACTTTCACTTCCAAGATTGAACTTCTCAACCCAAGATACCAGTTTCGAAAAAAAAAAAAGCTCAACTCTACTTAACAATTCATTCAACGCCAACAAAGAAAGAAAGGGCTAGTAAAAAGGACTAACATTGAGGCAACCAAAAATCCCTTGAGTCTTAAGAAGCCCAGATCGGGAAGCGCTAACATAGCTACCCAAGAAAAGAAACTCCAACAAGATCTCAGAAGGAAAGGCAATGACTTGGATTAAAGAACCCCTATCAGATACAGCAACAATTTGAATACCACACGCCCTACAAACCTCGCCTCTTCATACTTGTGATAATGCCACAAATACCACATGGATTCCCTCACTGTCTTCCTCATGATGATTGTGTTTGTGAACTAGCACTATGAGAAACTATGCCGCCTCAAATTAGTCAATAGAGAAAACAAGAACGACCCTGAAGAGGAAAAAGGAGAAACTTTGCCTAGATTTGATCCAATTTGCAGTGTCTCCTTAAGGGAAAGAAGAGAAAAGATGTGTTCCAAGTTCAAGTGCCATAAGCAGAGTGTCAAAAGGGAATTTAGGCTAAATTTGGTGATTTTATAGCTATTGGTTGCTAATAATTTTCGTTATGACTGGGGATTCTAGAGAGTTTGATGGAGCATAAGGTTGCATAACAGTTAGCCAATAACAGTACGGATACATCAGTGAAACACATTAAATTTTGGAACTGTAGTCAATTTAAGTTTTTCCCTTTTCCTGTATCTTTCGTTTCTTTATGAAAATTTATTAAGATGTTGACAAAAAAATTAGTACTACTAATGTTAGACTTATTATGGAGCATAAACGATATGCTTCTGAGTAAGCAGCCATTACTTATAGTTATGTCACTCAAGATAAGCAAGAAATCCTATATCAATGAGATGTTCGATTATGTAAATAAAATTAAAAACTATAACAGTACAACACAATAATAGTATAAAGAATAAAATAAGATCAAACTTAAAATCCTTCAAAATAAATCCACCACCAAGATTAATATCACCATCATCAAAATAATATCCCGACATAGATATGAGTAGACCAAATTGTAGGATGCGGATGAAGTCGCGCCTAAATAGACAGGATCATAAAATAAGTATCTTTGAAGATTTGTGTAGGACCATAAAGACATGCATTTCATTTTTCTTACAAATAAGACTGATGTACGAGCCAGTTCATGCTCACCACGATTAATTCACAGGCAATCACCAACACAAGTACGAGGTAACTGAGTACACCAGGACTTTACATATGGAAAGACATCACTTAGTGATTCTTTTTCTCTATAAGATACTAACAACAACGACAGAAGCTAGAAGAAAAAGAACTAGATATTGTTGTGAAAGATGATTTTTCTTCATTGTTTGCCGCAATAGTCTTCTTTATCGCTCCCTCGCGAACTATTCCATAAGCAAGAATACCAATTTGTTAGACCCAATTAGCAAAGATTTCCATATAGTTTCTCATAACTCAAAGGACCGAGTGCAAAGCTATTGCGTAGGCCTGCCATGGATTGCACAGATAAAGGGCGTGGGTGAATTACAAACATTAAATTTGGATGGGTTCTTGATACATGAACTAGCTTGGGATTGAGACGTTGCTGTTGCTGTATGGTCAATTGAGTGACTTATATTCATTGGAAGACCTTAAGGATTGGAAACTCAGGCCAGTTATTGCAGATTGCTACTATTATTGCAGATGAATGAGAATTTTTGACAGAACAACAAAATTGAAAAAGGTAAATTGCCTAGTCTTTATCCCCACAAAGCACCACCGGACTCCAAGTGACTGACCTTGACTATCTAAATATTGGTGAAGTTATTTCAAGAAAAGTTCCTCCATGAAATTTGGGTACAATGTCATTCCTTCCACACAAAGTAGGCAGGGGTCGTTTGGTACGACGTATTAGAGAATCTAATACATGTATCAGTCACCGTATTATTTAATCCTTTGTTTGGTAGGATTTTTACCCTATGTATAACTAATACACCCTATTCAGATTATAGGGTGTATAACTAATACATATCAAACCTTGGTGTTATCAATACAAGGACTATTATTACATGGATAAGCATGTGTACAGATAAAACTGCCCTTAATACACCAAACCAAACAGTGGATAGGAAATAGTCCCAGCTTAACTAATCCCACCATAATTAATCCCAGCATTAATAATCACAAAATTACTAAACAACTAGTCATAAATCCAAATCCCTCAAAACACGAGAACAAAACAATGTCAACTAGTCATGATTTCTACCACCAAAAATATCATACTACTATGTTGCAATTTTTGCCTCAAAGATTGCAACTTTTTAACTCTACTTAACAATTCAATTAAATAGTGCAAAGAAAATAGTCTCACTATAATTAATCACAGCATAATTAATCTCATCTTAGCATTACTAATACAGTATTATTCTTATACACTCTACCTGACGACCCCTAGTTCTTCAAAAAGACAATGCAAGAGATAAAGAGCATATATTCACTTTATCCAATTAAATAAAAAAAAGAGCATATATCCAAATCCCTCAAATACAATTACAAAACAATGCCAACTAGTCATAATTTCTACCAATGAAAAAAAAAAGCATGCAAATTTTGCCACAAAGATTGAACAAGTAGGTGATTCTTCCCATTTGTCCTTGTCTTGGTGGACAGAGTTACAAGGTATCCGGTGGATTTAGTGGAGGGGTGCGAAAGTTGGCCAGCACACCACGGTAATCAAAAGTAAAAGAAAAATATTGCAAATTGCTCTACATAACAATTCAATTCAAGATAAACACTCACATTTAGAACACGAGAAATCCCTTGAGTCTTAATAAGTTCAGCACGAGAAGCATTATCATAACTCCCCAAGAAAAGAAAGTCGGGCAAGATCTCAGAAGCAAAAGCACTAACTTGAATTGAACTACTCTTATCAGAAATATCAGCCATTCGATGACCACAAACCCCACAAGGTTCCCCTTCTTCATACTTGTGATAATGACCACAAATACCACATGGGTTTTCCCTTTCTCTCTTCCTCATTATCAATTAACTAACACTACAATAAAAACAACAACAACCCACAAGGGGAAAAACGAGGAGAAAATTTGTCGTTATTTTATACCTATCGATTGCTAATAAATTTGGTTTTGGTTTTGGTTTTGGTTTTGGTTTTAGTTGAGGGATTCTTGAGAGTTTGATGGAGTACAAAGCTCGTATAAGACTTGAGCCAAATAGCAATAGGGATAAATTAGTCATATACATTAATTTTGCTACTCTAGTTTAATTTTTCTAATTTAGTTAGTCATCTTTGGTTTATTTATTTATAGAAAATTTATTAAGAAAAGTAACCAAAAATAAAACTAGTTCGGTCATGAGAATCTTTTATTTTTATGTGAAAAATTATTTTACTTTAATGAAAATTATAATTTCGAAACATAAGAATTCGAAAATATATTTAATTTTTTCACTTTATTTCTCTCACAAAAAAAATAAAAAATATTTAATTTATTTTTATGATTGTAGACACATAAAATTTATTGGATCAAATTCATATAAAATTTAAATTTGATCCATATTTTATTGGGTCTAAAATTATTTTGGGCTTAAAAAAAATAATAAGCCTATTTTATTTCTCATCAAGGTTCATCTCACTTTGAAACCCAAACTCATCAAGTGACGTGGCATCCCAGTCAAATCCAAGACCAATGAGACGCCGCCACATGTACAAATGATGTGGAAATCTCATTCAATTTCAACAACCAGTCAAAAGGCGTCAAGTGTCAAAGTGACATGTTTCGGCCAATCACAAACAACTAGGCTTACCCCCTACAACTATAAATAGGGGGTAATATAACATTCTAAAAGAGGGGATTCCAGAAAGAGACATTCTCAAAAAAGGACTTTGACAAGCATCAGCAAGGTCGGCATTGACTATCAAGTTCTTGCAAGGAGCAATCAATAGAGTTCTTCCCGGAGATTATTCCAAAAGCGACAAAACACTTTCCGACATTCCCGACGATTGAAATACGTCTCTAGGAGTCCAAATCATTCAACGATTCGAGAAACACGCTACTGAAGGTCCTTGGATCATTTCTAAGTTTAGGAGAGAAGAATCAAGAGAAAAACAGAATTGTACTCACAAGATTCATTTAAATAAAATTATTTTTTTTCCTTGCAGTTAATTTTCAATATAACGAAAATTTGTTGCGAATAAATTTTGGCACGCCCAGTGGTATCAGTTCTGCTCTTTATTCCTTCCTACTACAAATTGAAAAATCACAAATTCAACTATTACAATGAACTTTAGAAAAATCAATGAAGTTTCGTGCAAGAAGTCTACTACTGCCACGTCTACTGAGATCACACTTGTTGGCCCCATCAATCGACGTAATCTCAACGCTTGTGCTTTGGATGGATCCCAATACTTCATCTTTTTGGAAATAACGAAAAGGAAAAAATCTTAAATTTCAGCTGTAACTACAACCCCTAGGGGAAACTTTGTATCTATGTTATAAGATGAACCATCTGAAACTGTCTGCAACTTTGGAGAATCTGAAGACTTAATGAATTCCCCAACTTCAACGAAAGTCAACACCTTCATGGTTGATGCAGTTGACATGGATGAGAAGTTTGCAATGATGGAGCAAACCATTGAAGCCTTGAAGAAGTCTGTTGATGAGAAAGATCATCAAATCACCCGACTTATGAGCAAGTTAGATTTCCACAATCCTGGAGAGTCAAACTATAATCT